>OX596223.1:51547-81779 GCA_951394215.1 Glyphodes perspectalis
AAACTACTGAGCAATGAAAGCAGCAGTCAGTTAATATCAGACATATATCAGCTAAACTATGATGTAGAAGGCTACAATAACGGTCGGGACATTGTAAATCCAATTCCGTACTTCTTATTTCTACCTCGAATATTTTTTATATCCGTTATCTAATTGGATCAAATCATGTTATTGTTTCATTATCTAATAACGTAAGTTACTCTACTTTATACATAAGAAATAACATAATTTAGAATTGCATTTTGTTATCGGCTGCTTTACAGGTGACAGGCCAAACATAGCATTTGTAAGTGATAAATCAAAGTCAGTGACAATTCACTGATACCAGTTGCTTCTGTTTCAATAAATGTGTCAGCTTTAGATGACTGTTGCATTCTCTTGTTGTCTATGACCCAAATGACATGTTAATAACGAGAATGATCTACGTCACTCATTCATTATTGTGTATTTCATTAGTGTCGCCGTTGATGTCGTTGATGTAGTCGTACGAAATACACTTATTTCTAACTTCAAATTTTAAACGTCTATACTAAAAGCTTTTTAAGATCATCTTTCTGAACAACGAATGAATTCTATCTAGGCCTAATGTAAGTGTTTAGGTAACAGCAATACGTCCAGTGTACCTGTGGCTATCTGAACGAGGAGGTGTCTCAGATAGTCTGTCCAAGTGTTGTTAGATTAATAACGTACCTCATTATGTGTATGAAATGTTTTATATAAATGTTTATAGCTTTGTAACATGTACGTATGTATGTCTATTTATCAAAAAGTGTCAAATGTATCATGTTTAAAGTTTGTCCAAATATTATATATTATTAGTGAATACAAAATGTTTGTTACATTATAAATCAACTTTGTTTTATTTAAATCCATATTATTTATCTTACATAGCTGGACGTAAATAGAATAATTTAAATGACAGGCTCGTTGGTCGAGTGGTCAGTGACCCTGGCCTCGAATCCGAGGCTCGCGGGTTCGAATCCCGCTAGGGACAAATGTTTCGTGTGATGAACATAGACGTTTGTACTCGAGTCATGGATGTTTATAAACGTATTTAAGTGTGTCTATCCTACCTAGTGTCGATAGCACAAACTTATAAGCTTAGTTTGGGTCTAGGGAATTGGTGTGTCAGTCTAGAGATTTTTGTTCATTATATTATTAATTTGAATTGAATGCAAAATGGATCATTTGTTGGGTGGGTACGGAGCCTGTAATGTCAGTAAAACGTTAAATGTAGAACATAACTTTATTGAGTAGATACTTACAACAATTCATTGACTAGATCATTGACAATCATCGAGCATATATAACTATTATTTTATAATTGTATTCAAAAATACATCCAATTATACCTAATTATGCAGAAAAATATTTTCTGTTTTTAAAGACTTTCGTATTAAGATAGCTTAAATCTAATTTCAAATTGTAAACACTCACGATCTAGTATTCATTTAACGAACATCAACAAATAAACCAGAGAAGACAATCCTTTAATTTTTGACATTCTTATTAAATAATGATTTATTTTTTTATGAATTAAAATTGAATTTAGTTTTTAATAAAAAATGTATCTCTCTCGCAACAGTCACGCACGGTATCAATATAACCAACTAACACAAACGCCGCCCTTTCATAGAAACATTTAAACATTATATAAACACTCAATGCATTGAATTAACAGCAACAGCAAAATGTAACACCAATATTATATGTTTCCCAAATTAAGCAACAATACATAGAGCATATCAGTAAGAATAAATATTTTGTTCAGGCCTAAATAGTCGACAGCCGGACAACAAACAATTAAGGACGTTTATATGCAATTCATTAAGGTTGTATTAAATGATGGTTAATTATTAGCAGTCCATTAATCTATCTGACTGTCGAAAACTTAGCCCTTAAGAGGAAAATGCAATAAACGTTATGAATATCTAAATAGAAACATTTTATTACAATTGGACAACAGAGATGTCTCACTAATATGTCTCTGCAAACACTTATTCACTAAATAGTTCAAATATTGCTATTAAAAAAATAGTTGTTTTCAGACATCAAAATATTGACAAACAACACACCTTACCTAACATGTAGATAAATAATAATAAATTAAATCTGATTAAAATAAATGCGAGTGTATTTTGTTATCGAAATCAGATTTAATGTTTTATATCATCATCAACTCATGTTATTTTAATAAGGCTTCAGAATTTGTATCAGGATAGTATTTTGTTTATGCATTTATAGCTCGTGGCGTTATTACACGAAGTCACTATCAGACTTCCAGAATAAATAACACATCAATAGTATGCCCAAGTGTGACCGCACACTTCTCGCCAAGATTGGCTACACTAACCACTTACGAGCACACAAAGGGGCTGGCGAATAAAGAGTCCAAGAAGGGGCCACAATAACCATAACCGGATAGGAACCATTCATTAATGATTGAGTTAACACTGATGAGAGGTTTGATTACGACAATGCCAGGCGTGTTTACATTGAAAGTTTATCAGAATAAGTGTAGCAGCACTATTGATTACCTATTGACCACCTTGAGCTTGAGCCCGCACTTGCTTATAATAAATGCAGCCGGATAATTTACTCGGAATCTTTTAATATACAACTATCCTAGTGGTCTGATCTCGGTGGCGTAACTAGAGGGGTCGTAGGGAACGTATTATTTAGACAGGACTTTGTCTGCTACCCCCAGTTGCAGGCTGTAGTCCTGACAGTGGGCGGATGGGCTTACAGGCCAACTGGCTGGTGGCTAAATACTTCTTGTGGGACACATTAAGAGCATTAAAAGGTAGGGCTGGAGCAGCCAATCCGCTTCTGTCATAGTGTGACACCACAACTGTTGGGTGTCACCCATGTTAGCTGCGCAACTGACTGGTCCTTATAGATACATATTTAGTTATTTGGAGGGTTAGTGATAGGATAGGACCCAGTGGCGTTCATTAGAAGAGGCCTGTGTTCAGCAGTGAGGCTGCTGGTGATGATGGAGGGTTGGTACTTGTTTGTTATTGGAACACTTATCGAGGGTCTGTAGCAGTACTAGATGGCAGTCTCCTTCTTGGCGGGCGCGGCGTATAGCTGCACCTCGTCGTAGCCGGGCGGCTCCTCGCTGTCCAGTTCCAGCTCCAGGTCCAGGTCGCTCTCTGGAACATAGTTGGAGCAAACAATGATTATTTAACCATTTCACATCGTATTAGCAAAAGGTTACTTGAAAGTCTTTCACGTCGCTCAGTTTCAAAACTGGAATAAAAAAATATTAAGTACCTACGGTCAGCAACAGAAATACCTAGTTGAAGATATTTCATAAAATGTATAGGAAAAAAGTTTAAAACGGTGGACAACTAAAGTAGCCAACAGTGCTTGTTACATATTACATATTAACAGTAAAGGATAAGGCATGTGGAAGCGAATTGGAGTACATAAGTACTTCTCTACTACCTTAAGCTGCACTGTAGCCAGTAACAATACCTTTAAGGAGAATGTTATTTCTGACTTGTAATACTTTTCGTATGCATACTAAGTACTTATCAGAGATATAAGATATTAAATAAGAATTATCATCAAGCCTTTTTATCCCAGACCACGCACAAATACTAACATCGGTCCAATATGTCTTTAGGTACCATCACACTCAATGGCGTAGCGTGGACAGTAGACTAGACGTGGACGAAGTCGCATCAGCGAAGCCTCTTTTATTCGTTCCCAAGATCTACGCAATAAATCTATCTTACAAAACATGCTTACAAAGGTCTCAAGTGCGAGGCCGTGGGCGAGGGCCAAATTCGCCACTAGCTGCGCCCCTGATCACACTTACCCGAGAAGGCCCCTGACTCGGGTCGATGCGGGGGCGCCAGTATGTCCCCGTCGCTAGCGTGTCGCGCGCGCAGGCCGGCGGGCGGCGACGTGGCGCCCAGCGCGCCCAGCGCCGCGCGCGCCAGGTGCGGCGTCATGCTGCCCGCCATGCGCGCGCGCAGCTCCGACACCGACCCCGCCTCCGCCAGGTAGCACGCGCCGCCATCGTACCCCACTGTCTCTGGAATTTTTTGAAAGCGCGGCAAGGCTTTTGTATATTCTTCTTCTTCCATCTTCGATAATACATGAGTCCCGAGTCCCGAGTCCCGAGTCCCGAGTCCCGAGTCCCGAGTCCCGAGTCCCGAAACCCGAGTCCCGAGTCCCGAGTCCCGAGTCCCGAGTCCCGAGACCCGAGTCCCGAGTCCCGAGTCCCGATTCCCGAGTCCCGAGTCCCGGGTCCCGAGTCCCGAGTCCCGGGTCCGGGTCCCGAGTCCCGAGTCCCGAGTCCCGGGTCCCGAGTCCCGAGTCCCGAGTCCCGAGTCCCGAGTCCCGAGTCCCGTATCCCGAGTCCCGAGTCCCGAGTCCCGAGTCCCGAGTCCCGAGAGTAGGTAGTAATCCATTCATGAGTTATTTCCAAAAAAGTGCTGGTTTTCCCGTTTCAACTCAAAATGGCAGAGTTACTGCTTTATTGACTGGACTATTAATACTCTTCCCCGTAGTTTTCATTTGTACAGTTTATATTTTCAGTCTTTAGAACTCCACCACTAAACATAGCCTCCCTCAAAGTTCTAGCTGGACAGTAGAAGATATTAAAATAGACTAAAAGTTATATTATCTTATTGCCTAGGTTGGTCTGGGATTTAAAATTGAAAGAATGTGCCAACTGACATGCATTATTAGCATGTCTAATAAAGATGACGTACTTATATCGGGTTTTGGGGGTGTGACTGTGTAGGAGATAGTCACTTGTCACTACTTTTTTACAATTTTCCATATAATCCAGCCCAGTTACATTTTTTTGGCCGAATGCGGTTGAGGGGGCTAACTGCCTCCCCCTTACGGGATTACGGGCGTGATGACGTAGGTATATGAATACAAGTAGGATATACCCTAAATGTGCATACCATGTATATACCCTAAGCGTACATACCAACAGAAGGCGGCGGGTACTGGCGCAGACTCATGCGCGACTCGATAGTGTGGTGCACGGCGCCGGAGCGGTCCCCGGCGTCGTCCGCGTCCGGGCTGAGGCCGAACGCGCGCACCTCGCCCTCCGCCAGCGGCGCCAGCGCCTTGCGCGGCAGCTCCCGCAGGCGGATGGACTCGTTCAGGCTTTGCTTCGCCTCTTTAGCCTTGTAGAATGATCTGCTCCGCTCCTCTGACAACCTCTCGTGCTCCGAAAAATCCTCGCTGTACGACGTGGAAGCTTCGTTCAGCGCTGACACATCTTCGTTGCATTGGTCCTGCTCCACTAACTCTTCGTAGTTCAAAGCAGCAAAGTCCTGATTCGACGTTGACGCTCTAGTCAGCAACGAGGAGTCCTCATGGTGGTCTCCGATGTAGAAGTTGCTCACCTCAGCTTCTGTCGCGTCTGTGTCTTTGATATCGTCTTTATTAGACTCTTTGCATTTCTTCCCTTTGGAAGACTTTATGTTTGTGTAGTGCTTCTTACAGAGTTTGCTTGTGCTGTAGTTGCGGTAGTCCTCAGGCTTGAGGCACTCAATGGAGGAAGACTCGGGCTCCGCGTAGGGCGCCTCCTCCAGGCTGGGCGAGCTCTCAGACTTGGGGATCTCGTTTTCAGGGTTGAGCGGGATGTAGAGGTCCTTGGTGGAGCGCTCCCAGTCGCGGCGGTGCAGCACCTCGTCTATCACACTCGGGGCCGAGTGATATCTGTAAATGACAACAGATTTATTAGAATGCTGTAGAAATATTCAGTAAATTTGAACTGACGTTATGTGGTGCGTGCAATTTATACAATTTATGATTTGTAACATTGTGGAAAATCTGAGCCTTATCTGGGTAATAGTAACCCCCCTGTTAATTTGAATATATCTAATCGACTGTATGACTATGGTCTATAATCCAAGAAATTTAATAGATATGTTCAACTACACGCGCTAAAATTATCACAACTTCTCGATAGCACAATAAGCAACGAAATTTATTGTTAAATGGCAATCAAAAATTTGTTTAATGGTGTTATTACCCGGAATCAATCATAGCGTAGCGAACATTAACATCTCTCTAAAAGTAATTCTCCGTAAACATCGTCAAAAACCGTCAAAAACGAAAAGGAAAGCAACATAATAATGACTAAAAATGTTTTTTTTTTTATATTTTGTTACAGCCTGATTATGAACTTGTACATATATTAAGTTTCAATATATTTGTCCCATGATGGTCTAGAACTTTGAAATAATGTATCAACCATGTTCCTTACCAACCATGTCGTAAAAGGAGACAAATTGTATAACGAGTTATAAGTGTATGATCGTGTAGGTGACAAGCTAGCTACTTGTCACTATACTTCCACAATTTGCCATCTAACCCAGTTAAACTTTTTGTTGAATGTGCATAAGGAATCTAGGTGCTTCTTTAACTACTTATTTTTTTCTTCGACTCCCACGAAGGGCCTACTCCTTCGGATTTGATGTTATGTATGTATATTACTAGGTATAACCGCAGGGTCTGGGGCATGATGACAAAGCTCACCTCGCCTCGGCGTCCACAGGCTCGTGGTGGGACTTGCGCCGGCTGCGTATCTCCTCGTGGCTCCTGTGCGCCGCGAGCTGGCGCGCGCATCCTGTTGCGATACCGTCGGTCACGCGCCGCAGATAGCACGCGCACAAACATGTTTAGTGCGTCATTGTGAAACCAGATCGATCGCTATCTGTAGCTTATGGATATTTAATAACATTTGTTCTTACGCTTATTACTTCTTACAGGGCGTATCTGAATAAGGTTGGCTGACTGTTAGATTGGGGCATGAGGGCGTAATACTTAATTGTACACCATGCCTTACTGGATTTTGAAATAATAAAAATATCTCCAGTTTTAGTTTACATTATATTACACAAAGGGACAATTATTACAGTACCTACATAAGGCGACGGAATTAGCTTGTGACAATAAATTGTCGATTCTATAAAGCTTATTGTAATTAGCATTGTTATTTCGTTATATCTAACGAATGTCGGATCGGCAGTCGCTTCAATGTTTTACCATTACCAGACTCGCTAATTCCTAAAGCATTGTCTAAGCGTACCCCGACTAAGCACGGGATAACGCTAGGAAGATGACTGCTTTAGCCTTTTTTATTAAATGACAAAAATAATATAATGAAAAAGGCGTGCCATTATGTATGTATAATATTATGCGCTAATAACTGCGTGGGCAACTAAGAAGTTCCTGAGTTGCCGACGCAGTGAAGGCAGTTGCCTTCTACGCGGGCCGATGCACTTGCGTATCAGTTTTGGCGCGCGCTGGACATGTTCCAGGCTGTCGTCGAGTGATGTGGGGGCATGTCCCGATGGCATTTAGCATGTGGTGGTCACCTGAGGTGCTGGGCAGATGCAGCGAGACGGCGCTGCTGCCCGCGCGCCGCCCGAACAGCTCCCCGGAGCGCCGCCGCGACCCCGACTCTGCGACAACAGGGACAACCTCACTCTACATTCACGCGGCATTAAGTTTTCTCGGATGTGCCTACTTTTTATAGAATCCTGCAAACCGGATAGTGTGTTTATATGGTCTTCAGGTTTTGTAGGATCCTGTTTTGTTGTATGGTCGGACAGATTAGTTGTCGGAAAATCGGATGAATACGTTTTTGCCAGATTCTGCAAAAATCGGATGTGATTTTGTAACGAAGCTTGCACGCGTTACCGCACGGCACGCGTGTAGAGCTATGCGATGCGCCGTACCATCTCGCGATAACTCAGTTCGTTCACTAGGCTCAATGTGATGGGATGACAGGCTGTTAATACGGGTTGGACTGCAGAAGCGGGAGAAATCTAATAGTACCTCACATAGCAGTTTCAGCACCTCATTGGTCACTCAACGCGTTCCATTTTCATGCAGCTTGGTGCAAGTTTTAGGTTGTCATACCCAGCTGGCGCATTGAGTTGCGCCTGCGTCACTGTGTTCGGATTTGTAAACAAATCGACAGACTAACGGTGACTTGGCGCTATTACTACTGTGAATGGTGAATCACTAGAAGTCAGAATGACATTAAAAAGTGATGCGTCTTTATCATGATTATTCAGAACTGATTATTTTATTACATGTAACATTTGTGATGGATTTGTATTTAGCTTGCTTTAAGCTAAGCACATACACTAGTGAAATAGTAGTTTCAGTAATGTAGTTCATGGTTGAATTCATGAATATTTTTTTATTAATTAACTTTAGGTAATATTGTTGGTATCGTGCTTTGTTTCTATATAATGAGATGATCTCGTGTCTCAGTTACGTACCAATAAGCACAGTTGGCTTCCTAGGGTACCCGGACGGGCTAGACGTCTCTGAAACACACGGGCTCTGTGAGACAAGCTAATTGCACCGCGGCTGATATTAGATAGTTTGCTAATATATTAATAGAAAACATAATTTTGACGAAAGTGTCTTATGTCATAGATCAATGGTAAATTTCTGGCCTCATCTGTTGTATTTTGCAATATTACATTATTAATAACACCATCGGCTAAAGTCTGCGCACTGGCCCATTCTGTTGCGCTCACTAATTAAGACGCTCGCAGAAACGGCGAAATTACAAAAAGGATTAATCTTAAAGATATGTAAAAATATGGAAGTTTGTATGTTTAGATGATCGTAAATCAATCTTGATTTAACGGCTAAACGAAATTAGTCCAGGAATACGTATTTACATGATCTAACTTGAAACAAAGGATTCTTATCCGGCTTCTGTAGTCCTGGTGTTGGTACTACATCGCACACGCACGCAAATAGCGGCATCCCGGTTGAGTTGATGATATGTCATGCTGAGACAAGATTCGTCATCAGGATTATCGTGTTAGCAATTAGCGGTCTCTTTACTTGCAAATGTTTGCATAGATTAAAGAGATTTTAGATAAACGGCCTTTTATTATCCACAATATTAAGATTACACGCGTCAGATAGTTTAATCTGTTAATAAGTATAAATATATTATATTTGCACTGAATATGCGTGTGACTTTATTAATGCTTTGTCATCATCACAACATCATAAACACCATATCTCTCTGATCGCACAAACTGCTTGTATTTATCATTTCCAACACACAAAAAAAACGGATTACGAAGATAGCTGCAAGGCCGGCAACCGTATTGCCTTTGGGTTTGTTTATTATTGTAAACATTCTCGTTTGTAATTATGCAGGCGATTAGCTAGCCACTCGCCACTGCTTTTCACATTTATCCATATTTATAGGCTAAGATTAATTAAAGGAGCATACTGATTATTTGATCCTACCGAACTCTTTGGGGAATATTTCAATGGCACAACCATTTTATGAAATGGCCAGTTAAAACTTAATATAATGTAAACGTGCTCAACTCTAAAATCTAGCCTCGAAACGCATATATATGTAAAGTCAAAACGCTAACTATGAGCGCAGTGAGGTGGTAGAAGTAAGATGCACCAACGAGTTATGTTGGTGCCCGAGTATAATCAAGGAGCACGGTAAGCAGCAGTATATGGTAGGAGTATGACGCACCGGAGTTGGAGTCGTCGGGCCAGCAGCAGAGCCAGCACAGCAGCAGCAGCGCGGCGCACACCTCGGTGCCCAGCAGCGCGGCCGGCGCGCGCCCCGTGCCCTGCCCCGAGCCCCGCCCGGAGCCCTGCCCGGTGCCCATGGCCAGCTCGCCTCGGTCCGCTCCCAGCACCACCAGCGCCTGGACTTCCCTCGCCACTGCTAAAGTCAAAATGTTCTTGAAATTGTCTACTTAGAATATCCTAAGCCGTATTGCATTAGACGATTCAATTTAAATCATTTTTGTACATTCATAAAAACATAATATATCCATACATACATACACACATACATACATATCAACACGCCTGCAATCTCAAAAGAGATAGACACAGTCAAAAAAGCAATAAGCTTCTTCAACCAAAATAAAATAAAGTTTGGTTGAAAATTTTTGAAAAAGTGTAAGAAATTGTGATCTCGTCACCTGTACTCACACACCTGTACACATCACAAATCCAACATACATAACACTTATAAATAGTCAAAACCGTACTGTCAGATACTATCCTTCTAGTCCTGGCTCGGAATGTTGATACTGTTGAGAAAATTCCAGCAAGCAATGCCATTTTAAAGACGAGTTTTCTCAATGGAATTATACTAATTAGGTAGTACATTAAAAATCCCAGTGACACCCCTGAGATCGCATTAGTCCAGGACTAAATGACTAAATGTAGCTTGGTTATGGTATTAGCATTTCAAAGCGAATTACGCTCATGGCTGGCATTTATTAAAAAGACGGCAAATATGTGTATGTATGTAGATAAGCAGATAAAGAGGTAGGTGCCGCAAAAACCTTGACATAGTAATGAATATTTGCTATCAAACGTATCCTCATAAACCAAAGAGACCATTCCACAAACAAGAGAAATGTCTCAATTCAACGAAACGGTCGCAATATTTTAAAAATATCTGTTATAGAGTTATCGAACGTGGATCGTTGGGAGTCTTTGATATACTTTAAGTCTTTCCAAACCTTTTATTTATTTATAGAATCTCCAGCATACGACTAAGAAAAACACATCTAAAAGACTAGAGTTTTGAGAATACTCTCTAATACTAATTTTGAATTGCAAATGTATTCAAGCCCCAAGAATGAGAACCATTCCTTAATTCCCCATTATAGGCACATTTATCTGTAACTTCTACTAAACAAAACACAAGTTAGTAAACAGTACGCACCTTAGCTCCGAAGAGTGATCAGTTCATCACTGAAGATGTCGCCGGTCGCCCAGGCGCGCGGTTGTGTGTGGACGTGGAGGCGCCCCGTCGCCGCGTCGCCCCGGCTGGCGTGTGGTTGTGGGGCGCGCGTGGTGTGGCGCGTCGGCGAGAGGCGGGCTCTGATTGCGCGGGTGGGCGAAACTTTCCCACGGGCGAGAGGAGCGCGCCCGGGGCACAGCGGGAGCGGTTTCACTTTCAGCATCACTCGCTCTACGACTTCAAATTAATGTATTTTGGCTCCAGTAGGAAGTCGACAAGTGAAAGCCAGTATGTTGTGTAAGTATCTAAACCGCATTGTATTGCTTATATACTTTTACTAATATAACTAATATATTATGTTAGTGAATTTACAAGGACGGCTTTGTATAATTTAATATGTTATAAATAGTGTATTAAGATATTTGTTTTTAAATAGTTTTCTTTCTATTAGTTTCGCTATTGCATTCGGCCAAGGCTACCTTTAAGGACAGTGTAAACTTTGATAATCAATATCTATTAAAACAATGCCACTTTTCTTTGTAATTTTATAACTCAAGAACGGGCTCACCTATCCAAACCAAATGTTTAGGCTTTGTTCGGACTATTTAGCAGATGGTTTATGTGAAGTTTGCACAAAATCGGTAGAGCGGTTCTTCATTTATAACTTTATACGTAGCGAAGCACGTACCGGGCCGCTAGTAATAAATAAATAAAAATATAAAGTCGATACAGACGCTACAGTACCAACCGTTTTCTTTGTTTAGCATGTCGTAAAGGGGACTGACGTTGTATTGGGTATCGAGTTTGTGATTGTGTAAGTTGCGGATGGTATCACGTATTATATGTATGTATAAGCACTTGCATCTTATTCTATGAGAGATCGTCTTTTCGTTTGTAGAGATACACCAGTAGATTACAAGAAATCAATGGAAAAAAATATGATAACGTCCAAAATGGGGAAATACTTACTGAAAATTATGTATAATGCGATTTTAGGATATGATATACATATCTCGGAATATGAGATGTTATCTTTCGTTTCTTACATGTAAAGTTCCTTTAAAAGTATATAGCATCATCATTTTGTGTATAGAAAATTCTAGCTGGAAGGAGATTTGTTAGGCATGCTGCAAACAGAGCGGTTCCATTGTTAGCTTAAAACGTTGCCGTATAACTATTTGTATTTATTATTATCTAAAAATGTGTTGTTACTGATGATAGGGTGCTTGTCTTACTTTTTGTAATTGTAAAAAAATACTAACCTTCGACATCATTTATATATTTTATTAAGGAAGGCAAGTGGCAAAAATAATTTTTGAAAGTAATAAAAAAATACTTTCACAAGAAATAATCATAAGACAAATTTTCTAAAATTAATCAAAGGTAAATTTATTAGTCTTCAGAATTATAAGCGATTGGTGTTCCATGCCTACACATACAATACGATTATGGAGTAGTACACCAACAGTCGCCCACTCCCGGTGTGCCCGGGGTAGCGGCGGCGGCGCCGGAGTGTCGCGGGGACATCGATCCGGAGTCTGGAGCGGCGCTAACTAGCGGCGTAGCACGCGCCGCCCCGCATGCCACACGCTCGCCTCATGGACAAGCCGGGAATACGTAACAGGGGCAAAGAAATATAGGCTAATATAGATTATTTACTACAAATTAGCATTAGCAGTGCCAGATTAACCATTTAGTCACATGTTGGTCTGGGACTCAAAAGTAATGTACCAAATTTGGGGATTGCAGCAGTGATGGTTTGTATGTATGTACTTTTAGTAGGAATAGTAAATACTACGGCCTATGGGGGTCCCGCGTCACGTACAACATTATTAGTCTATACTCGTCCATCGCTGGACATAGGCTCTCCTAATGAGGGCTCGCATAGTGATGCAGGCGTTCATTAGGCCGTTCATATTGGTAAAGTATTAATAACTCCAGGTTGAACACCCCACAAAGGTAATCCTGTTACATAAGGGCCTTATGGTATACATTTGCGCTGAGTTAATCAGCGCTAAGCAATTACCAGACAGGTATCTTGTAGAAAATTACAAAGTTGAACTTTGTAATTTTCTACTAGGTGTTTGATATTAAGAATGTGTACTGTTGATATTGTTATTATTATAAATTACTATTATAGGTCGATGGCACGAGGTTGCACACAAGGAGGAAAGCAACAGCAAACACTTGTCTACAAATGAGGCCTCTTGTACTTTAAGCTCTTATAGGTATTCCTCAACCTCACAGTACGTAATATTGCGAAATAATGCAGGCAAAATATTAAGTACTCATCGTTTTTCTTATCTACACAAATCTTGGCGAATAACTCTTATTCCGACTTAAAGGAGCTTATGTCAACTGATAACAATCGTTTGAATCGGATTAATGAAACAACAACATGGGGAAAACCCCAAGAGCGATTGATAGACTTCCGAAAATGTGTGATTCAAGTGTGTATCAGAATCGATACAAATAATTGAAATTGAAATCTTTGTTGGTAATATCAAAACAGCTTATTATTAATATTAATAAATAAATATGAAAGATTTTTAAAGATTTTTTCTGTCTGTCTGTTTCTCCGAAATCTCCGAAATGGTTTAACCTATTCTGACTAATATTTCACTTGTGGTAATGTTACAGGGAGTAACTAAAACTTATCTTATATAAGTAAAAAATATGGCGGCAGCGCAAAAAAATTAAAGTCTTTGTAACCCAGATAAAGTCGCGACTAACACCTAATAACTAAATCACATTGTCGTGTCTCGTAGCGGAGAACGACGCTACGGTCGTCGTAGTCGGAGCGCGCTGTAGTGCGCGCAGCTAGTCCAGCTGCGGTGATCTCTTCCAGCCCCTTTATCCTAATAACGCGTCGGTGCAGCAGCGTGGGATATGATGTTTCATGTTGTGCTCCACTTCGTCTCCGTCTGTTATCAGCACCTTCTTGCACTGCCAACCATCACTGGACTTTGCCTCATCATCAGCGGCGGATTTACCCTAAGGCCCAGTAGGCCCGCGCCTAGGGCGGCCAATAGCAATCAAAATTAAGTTATGACGCTTTAGGACTGAGAGTTATGCTCATCATAAAAATGCTGGTAATGGTGGCGCCTTCATCAATATAACAACAATTGGTAAATGTTTAATGCTGCAGATTATATATTCGCATTTGTAATACGGTAGATATGGATGTATTTAATAAATATAGCTAAGAAGCCCATAATATGATTAAAATTAGGACTAATATAAAAACTTGACATAAATAAAGTGACTTCCAGTATTGATAACCAGATTATTAAATTATTAAGTCTATTAGATACAATAACACCTACATACATAAATACATTCATACATAACATCACGCCCATAATCCCCGAAGGGGTAGGCAGAGTCAAAGGGCCAGCATGCCCCTTCAACCGCATTCAGCCAAAAGTAAAGCCAGGTTGGGTTAGATGGAAAATTGTGAAAAAGCAGTGACAAACGGCTAACCTGTCGCCGACACAATCACACACCCAAAACCCGATACACCATTAGTCGCCTTTTACGACAGGCTAGGCAAGAACTACAGTTGGCATATTCTTTTTAAGTCCCAGACCAACATGGGACAGTGGGCTGGGTTGGATGGAAAGCTGTGAAAAAGGAGTGACAATTGGCTAGCTCGTCGCCTACTCAGTCACATACCCAAAAGTCCGTAAACCATTAGTCGCCTTTTACGACATGCTAGGCAAGAACCACAGTTTGCACATTCTTTTTTTTTGTCCCAGACCAACATGGGACTACAATAACACCATCCTTGTAAATTGGTTCATATTATCTTAAAGGTCCTAACGTGTCAGAATAGTAACGTCCCAGGGCCGAGGGACACGCCACAACAGCTGGGGCAGGTGCGGGCGTGGCGTGTTGCGTCACAAGTAGTCGAAACAAATAAATGGACAAACACATATTTTTTTAAATAATTAGCACATTAGCACAGTATATATATTATAGATTATAAGATTATATAATACGACGAGATTATACAATTAAATGATATATGTATAATTTCGTTATAATTTCACATACACATATTTTTCTAATTGTACCTACTTAGATAACTAATGCAAACTTTTTTTCTTTGTGCAGATCTTAACTATTATGACTACTTAGGTATATTGCTCATAATAATTTTATTATTTTGGTTTTAGATAACACCAGTAAAATAATTGTAGATAGAATTCGTAGTTTTAAATTAAATGCTAGCTAAATATCAGCTAATATGACCACTGTGATTGTCGGATGACAAATTAATGAATCGAATGATAAGTCTTTTCCGGGATAAAAATAATTCTTTGAACATTTTTAGTAATTAAGTTTTTGGCTTGATAATTTTCATCATAATCGTCAAGTGTAGGAGAGAAAACGTAATGGACAGACAGACGTTTATTTCTTTCGAATTTATAATGATAAAGTAATTTTTGACTGGCCCGTTGGTCGAGTGGTTAGAGACCCTGGCCACGAAACCAAGGGTCGTGGGTTCGAATCCCGCTAGGGGCAAATGTTTCGTGTGATGAACATGGACATTTGTACTCGAGTCATGGATGTTTATAAACGTATTTAAGTATGTCTATCCGTTCGCCTAGTATCCATAGTACAAGCATAAGCTTAGTTTGGAACTAGGGAATTGGTGTGTCAGTCTGGAGCATTTATTTATTTATTTATTATTTATTTATAACGAGGACTACTACTACTAGTAAGAGTCACTCGACAAAGTGCAAAATGCTAAAGCGTGCGTAGTCAAATCGACGTTTAGTGCTGTTTCTTCATCTACAATTAAAATAAATAATAAATAAATATCAGACTACATCACATACATTGATCTGACTCCGAGGTAAGTAGCTTAAGCACTTGTGTTACGGATATCAGAATCAACAGTGGTATTACAAATATATACTTAAATATTGGATATTAAGACACAGACACAGAACAAACACAAGTATTCATCACACGAATATTTGTCCTGGGTGGGGACCGAACCCACAACTCTTGGCGCATGGGGCATGGTCACTACCGAATGCGCCATCGAGCTTGTCAGAATCATTAGAATATTTTAGTAAAACTGACGGAAGTACCTCCTAATAAAGCTACAGAGAGGGGTTATTTATATTATATAGGCACCGAAAAATGAACTAATGATGACCCTATTTATTAATGAACTGGACAAAACAAGTAAAGTATACACATCATCAAATGTGAGCATACACAATATGTACAGGTGAACACTGCAAGAGATGCGATTATTACTTTTACATTAATTTGCGTTGTGACTGTTATCGTGTTCTTGAGCCTAAACACCTGTTTAATAAGTTAAATGTCTAATTACCTACTATTACATATTTTACCTACTACAATCTGAACAAACATAATATCAATTCTTCGTATTCACTGCCAATATCGTCGTAATCTTTGTTTTTGCGTATTAAACTACGATAAAAACCTACAGTACAGGAAAAGGTAAATAAAAACTTGACAGGCTCGATGGTCGAGTGGTCAGGGGACCTGGCCACGAAACCGAGGGTCGCAGGGTCGAATCCCGCTAGGGGCAAATGTATCGTGTGATGAACATACATTTGTATGGTTGTACTTGTTTGTATTTGTACTAGGGATCACACGAATGTTTGTCCTGGCCCTAGCTAGATCGAACCCATAACTCTTGGCGTATGGGGCAGGGTCACTACCGAATGAGCCATCGAGCTAGTCCATTTTCTGGTGTAAGTGTTACCTACAATAATATACACATAATTGCGATTAACTCGCTAAAATTATCAATAGGTACTTTAAATAAAGCATTAGCTTTGTTAATGCTTAGCTTGGAGGCCATTAAATGTATGGCTGCTTAGTGACGATCAATTAATATTTTGCATAGCTGATGTACTCTTTCAGCAGGTTTTTTTGGTACGAGTCAGAAGGTGCTTAAACGTTGAACTGCACTCATCGCAATCAGCAAATGTAGGTACCACAATCACCTAGATCTGAAAATACTCAATTTACCAACAAATATTGGTTCCAATGAGGGTGGACCAAATGGTGAATTTTTGACAGCCATATTAGTGTAATACAAGTAGCCAATCACATTTTTATGTACTATGGTAAAGCCAGAAGGAGCCATAACACTCAAAACATCTATCAACATTTTAATGTACGAGATGTCGAATGATTCTTTACTACTGTAATGTTGAGGTAATATACTTATTAATTTTAATTGGCTTCAAAAAAGGAAAGGCCTTCTAAACACCATTTGATTTTATTCCCCATGCGCCAAGAGTTGTGGGTTCTATTCCCACCCAGGACAAACATTCGTATGATGAATACTTGTGTTTGCTCTGTGTCTGGGTGTTATTATCCAATAATTAAGTATAATATTTGTAATACCACCGTTGATTCTGATATCCGTAACACAAGTGCTTAAGCTACTTACCTCGGAGTCAGATGTGTATGTGATGTAGTCGGATATTTATATATATATTTGATACAATTTCAGTGTCGCTCTGACTTTCAAGATAGAAGAAAACCGTGTTTCAGCTATGTGCCTCACTAACCAGTTGGGTAGCTACAAGTGACATCTACCTCTCGGCACCGGAGTTTTAGGAATTACAGCATAGCATACGTGTAAGGATTACAGTCGGTGAAAAAAAAACTTTATACGTTCCGGGAAATCCAATATAATCTTTGCATATCTGACAGTCTAAAATAACGCCAAGTACCCGAATGGATCCAGCCGATACCATAATTTATCTCTTATCGTCAGATATAATTTGAATCGAGATAAACCCGCTAGTTTAAACAGGTTTTGCTGAACGAAACTACACATGGAGAATATAACTTAACATTTTAAGTAAGTATAGTTAAAGAGCAAGCCTCTGATAAATTTTGTAGCAGAAAAATATCGCATGCTTCTGCAGTCAGTACCTATATTAATGCTGAGGATGTGACTGATGTAATCGAAAGCTATTGATATATAAGTAATTGGCTCCCTTAGAGAAGCTTCGATACTCTGATGATGTCTGAGTCTATTCTTAGTCTAACTCCCACGAGCCGTCACCCTCTGAACGGGGATCCAGAGGTGTCGGACTTGAACCGACTATACTCCAAGGTGGCCTCCCGCGGCCCAGTTCCAGAGGAACGGTACCCCCACTGCCTGGACTATACGGCAGCTCCACCGTTGTGCGCATGCCGCGTTGCGTGGCTGATCTCGCGCGGCGGTGGTCGATGCTGTGCACACCACGGTCGTTAGGCGCCGGATGCACAGCACCGAGCACACGAGGACAGGAATCAGACGCCGGTAGGCGAGGGGATCCCTCCGCGACCCGTTGCAACGCAACATAGTGCGCCGCTGTTGGGCTGCCAAGGACACGGAGGCGGGAAACGTCACACTCAGCCCCTCCTCTCCCTCGACAATCCTGTTCCGCCCACAGGGGGCTGCGGCCGGTGCCGCAACTGGCTCATTTCTCTTCGAGCAGTTGCGGCCCATCTCGGAGTCTCTCTTGGCTTCGGCCCTGTCTTGGTAACCAGGGCTTAAGCCCCCCCGGTACGGTAAACCGGAGACCCCGGGGGGGTAATGATATTTCAGTCTAACCAGCCATACTCAACCTTTTTTTTATAGGGGCCACAAACACGTTTCAGTCATGGTGTCGTTGATTGAAACGTTATTCAATAAAAAATTGAATATAGCTGGTCTATACCACGTCGCATCTTTGCGATGCTATTAGGTATACTTTTCCACCTTCTCATTGTAAGATGAAATAAATAATTTCTCTTCTCTCGCTGTGATATCACGCTTTACAGATAACTTGGAACCTGAAAATTTTTAGGTCTTTCCAGTCTTAAAAGAGCTTCTTGTTTAATACTGCAGATTCTCTAAATTACTTAGAAAGAATTAGTTAAATAAGCGTTTTGAGGAAACAACGAATATTAGTACGGTATTAGTTTACGAATTGTGTTCTTGCTCAACTTCCAAGTGAATGTCTTGACAAGCTACTGTTACCATTATGGAGCCGACATCCGTAAAGTTTTGTAAAAAATCATAGGTATACCTACATAATAAACAATTCATTAAACCAGTCAAGGTCTCGATATTCACTTTAGCAATTCAATTGGTTTCTTTTTTTCATGTTTCGAGGTATTAGCTATGCATGAGATTTTCATCTGTACATCTTATCCGTTATCATTAACTTCCTAGCGATATGTTCCGTGCTTCATAATCATCATTATCAGAATAAATATACTTTAACTAGTCTTCTGAAGTATTGGTATGCTTTAGATTAACATTATTAATTGATGGATAATTGCAAAAGCTCGAGCGTCATTTTAGTATCACAGTAGGTACAGCCCACGAGAGAGATTAATGTATAAATGAACAATTAAGTTCACTACAACCACGGATTAGAAAAGAAAGAAGGACTCCACGTTGTCATACGATAGCATTAAGCCACGTTTATGCATGTGTAAGTGAGATACTTATGGGTACCAGATATCGGATATCTGTCAAGTTGGAGGACCTGAATTTGACGTCAATAGTTATGCATCCGTTTGACAGCCATTTGATTTTTTTTCCAATTCGATAAAAAATTCTAGGGCAATTAAATCGACTTTTTTATTTGTTTTATTTTGAATTCTGATTAAAATAAAAATTATTTTAAACTATGATTTATTTTTATATTAATACTGGTATTCTCACGTAAATAATATGCAGACTCGGAACACCTAAGCCAAATAAGGACTTTTTGTTTTTGTTAGTAGGTATCTTATGAAACACTTCTTTGTTGTCATTGGGTTCGAATCATTATTTTAGATGAAATATACGCTTAGGAAATATCTTTAGTAAAATATCCTAACTCTATGACAAGATGCCCACCAAATCAATTAATGATGTGATGTGAATAGTACCTAGTGTCTAATTTCTATGAGTAAACTTTCCGATTCCCGTAGTATGCAATTCATACGTAATTTTTAATAAAACAATCAAAAGAAAATTGATAAATCGTGTTTACATGAATAAATGGAGATTACTTATTAATTATTTTTTACAATATTGTTAGCGTATAAAGTTAAATATGTTTGAAACTGAATATTTTGATTCGTAGAAAGTACGATGTATGAAAAGAAGTTTTAACACCTATCACGGGAATCATCTTAGGTGAACAGGACTCTAATTAGCTGTTTCGACAGAGGCTGCAGCCGCGCAGGCGCGGTGCGCGCGCCTCGCTGCGCCGCAGTCGCCCGCGCGGCGCCATATTGGCTAGCCGTTAGTGTCGTCGCGCAAAATGCCAGTGAGAGGCGGCCGTATCGATTGTGTGTCTGCGCTATAGGCCTGCAAATAAACATTTCGATCTTGTGTCGGCTGAGTGATTACTAGTAAGTATTGTAACAGATGGTGCTGTTGTGATCAGTGTTTCTGTTTGTTGTTGCTATAATAGTATTAATAATATTTGTTCCGTTTGGTTCCTACAATATCTAACCATCTAACTTGCTGAATCTTCAGTAAAGATTTCTCCTTATTATTACGGCGCGTGGGAGATAGACTTATTATGACTGAACGCGACTGATTCCCGTATTTTGGCGTATTATTACGTTTAATCTCAATAAATATCTGAATCAATTATACGAACCTAGTAACTGAACAAACAATTCTTCACATTATTGTGTGAATAATTACCCAAGAAAGATCTAAATACTTATTCTATTCTTCGTAAATGTTTTTCAGAATCGAAAGACATTCAGGCAGGCATTATACACGTACTTATTTAAAGTTTCATGAACCAATATAAGAACGATGTTATTATTAAGTCTGTATTTGTAGAATGCCTTGCTATTGTATGCATCATAGTTGATAGGTAGATGAGTTAGTCGGTAGTTGTTTATTCGTTAGAAGTTTTTAGTGAAAGGCTTCTTCAGGCCTTCTTTTTTTCTGCGTTTATATAGGTACTTACTGAACCTGTAATTGAAACGTTAACTGAACGCTCTCATGAGAAATATGTGTGTTTGAGGTGTATCTATAGTCTTCCCTCAAGGCGAAAAAGGCAAAATAGATAATTAGCATAGACCGTCTACAAAGCAAACTAACCTTACAAGATCAATTTATGTCAAATAAATGTTCTAAAGCTTTTGAAGATGTGACCAATTGGATTTAGCATAAATTGCTAAATTCATCGATTTAAGTGTAAAATGCGTTGCGTTAACAGTTGCCATAGATTGCCTTTTTAATTACCGGTAAGATTAAAACGAACAGCCATTAATCCGCGAGTGATTCAGTGTACCTCGGAGAACTTTCGTCGGCGAAGGCCAAGCATTTGGACATCGACCCTCCCTCAGTCCTGCATTAGAGGTGGAGCACTATCGATAGCGGAACTATCTGCTATTCGTAAACTCAGAATTTGGTTAATTTAATGATTTGCATTTAATATCGATGCTCCCGTGTTGATTTGAGTTAAAAATAATAAAATAATGTTACTTGTTTAGTACTAGGTATGTCGTTGGCGACTAATGATGTAGGTATGGGGTTGTGTTCTGAGTCGAGCTATTTAGTTATTCTTCGCGAATCCTTCGAACAATATGTAATGTAGGTATTTTATATGAATAAAATTCATTAAAAAAATTTTTGTTAATTAAAAAAAGTACTTAAACTTTTACTTACACTTATAACGGACAAGACATAATATTCCTACATTAAAATTATCTTAAATACTTTGTATAATACCATCTACATTATGTTTGCCGAATAAATAAAAAAATTGTAAGACTTGTTTTAAAATACTTTGCGTTATCGATAGTATCGATATGATCGATAACATCGATCTGTAGTCATACCGGTAGTCCCACTATCGTAAGATATCGATCGGCAACTATTTGTAATATCTCACAGCAACACGCTTTGCTACTCAACTCAATAGATTGGGTAAATTAAATGTGGATTTCAATCTATTTTGCAGGAAATTTCTTTTTCACCATCATGCAGATCGCTTGAATTGTCCATGTAATTTACATATGAATAGGTTTTTACGTGTGCTTCAACATTTAATGTCCGCGTGTTTAATAGCTCAAAGTCATGGTTTAATTTTATTCAGACGTGGTTACTCAATAAGAAAACTACAATTACCTATAAGTTAGATACCTACCTAATATTTATCCAGTATTGAATTTATATTATTTATCAAGAACTGCTCGGTAGCGTAGATATAGAGTAGGTGTGAGTTCAAGACAAATACCAGTTGACAATTGATAATTAATTAAAAATATCTGCTTCTTGTCTGTGGTTCGAGAGGTAGATTATGGTGATTGTGATGTTTTGAAAGGTATTTATTTAGCGATTATTTCTCTAGTCTAGAGACTAGACGAAGGTTGTTTAAAAATGGTTTACGAAGATACCTGCAAAGTGAAAGCGCAATACTTAAACTTAATGTGGGCAAGGTATCTTTTGCGAGGCCCTCTGACGGGGCCGGGCCGGACCCCTGGTCCCCCGACCCCGACCAGGGACCATATTATCTCCAAGTTCCTGTAATCATCCTATATCAATAACACCTAACAGTGAAACCCCCCCCCCCCCCCCCTACGCGCCCACTTATGTATTACTTTTGGATTTTCCATACTTTTTCAAATCTATTTTCACCTGTGAGGCACGAGGCCCTTTGCACCGCGAGGCCGTGGGCGGTGGCCCACACCGCCCAGGCCTTACGCCGCCTCTGCCTGCAATATTAATAATTCACTTAATTATGATATTAATGGTATTGCGAAAACCTATAAGCTATGGTAACCTCATCATGAGGCAGGCTGTGTTATTATTTGCCACCTTAGGCAATATAAAAAGTCACAAATATTTAAAAACGCTTCAAAACTCTAAATGCTTGTTACTTACTAATGGGTCACCAAGAGAACCTTAGATTAACACAAAAGACAGAATGTTGGAGTACAAGCCGTAAGCGAGGCCACCTCGCTGCCTCAGAAGCAAGAGCCGTTCATCAGAGCGCCTTGACCTTGTCTTGAACCGGTCGGTACGAAGCGCCGCGCGGTGATGCCGATTGTTCCAAACTATTTACTCTAAACTTATTTCAGAAGTACTGAAACATGTCTACTTATGCATGTATAATTAAATTAAAATATCAGACTACATCACATATATTGATCTGACTCCGAGGTAAGTAGCTTAAGCACTTGTGTTACGGATATCAGAAACAGCAGTGGTATTAATATATACTTAAATATTGGATATTAACACCCAGACACAGAACAAACACAAGTATTCATCATACGAATATTTGTCCTGGGTGGGGATCGAACCCACAACTCTTGGCGGATGGGGCAGGGTCACTACCGAATGCGCCATCGAGAAATCATAATTAAAGGTTTCTTTTTCACCCCTCAGTAATTCAGAATACTCAGACTGTGTAGGTGTTAGTTCTAAGTAAACAAAGTATGTTTGAAAAATATTACAATTTTGTTAATAAATAATATGTGCATACAAGGAAGAAATAGGAGGAAGGAAAATAAGTACAATAATTTTGTAATTATTTTTAGGTAGCCTGCAACTTACCTTGTTATTCAAAAACAATACGTTTTGATAAGTGTAAATGATGTTTGTCCAGAGCAAATATAATTATTTACCCGTATAATGGTCGGTTCTGCCTTTTGCGTAGTCGGGTCGTTAAAATGTAGCCCGGTCAAATTAGCTTCTAAAATAGGGGTAAGGTTACATTAATTCCCAAAAACAAAATTGTTTACATACTATTTTCCTAAGAATCACCATTTCGGAGATATAGCGATGCAAAAAGTTGAAACAGTTGTGTTCTTCATAATATGTGCACCTTTCCGCTCCACCAGTGAGGTAGTGCACTTGGCGCCTCATCACATCCTCTACCATTCCGGAAACCTCCCTGTGCCTCCCACAACATTCCATCGGATTTCACCCTCATTCTCCTCTCAATAATCTTACCATACACCTTTGCTGCTAAGCTGATCAAACTGATGGCTCTATGGCTGGCACAGTCCATACGTGACCCAGCACCCTTGTACAGAGGCACGATGACTGCCCGTCTCCAATCCATTTGAACCAGAAAGCGTCCTGGACGCAAGCGCCGCCTGGCTTGATCACCTCCGCAGATACCTCGTCTATTCCCGCGACCTTTCCACTTGTCACTGGGACTGAAGGGTCTTATTGTCGCCTCTACTCTTTCTTTGCCATGGCTCAGTAAAAGTCAAAGCCTGCCCAGCTATGGTATACGCCGCGAAAGCTAATATTTTTACTTGTATTACTGTTCTGTAATGTATATAACGGTAATTGACATATATGAGATAAACACAACTTTTTCAACTTTTTGCATCGCTATATCTCCGAAATGGTGACTCTTAGGAAAAAAGTGAATAAACAAATTGTGTAGGTAATTTCATGATTTATAATTTTTGTCTCTCCTTTTTTTATGATAAAACTTGCCGTTTAGCTAAAAAATGCAAAAAAAAGTATTTTTACAACATTTAACCTTGAATATTTTTTTTTCCACACGTCGGATGGATGGGGATTTTGACAAATTGTTTGTAATAGTGTTCCCAACATTCATGCCAATTTTCAGCTTGTTGCGAATTAATGTAGCTTTGAATGTCTAATTTGACCGGGCTAACTGCGCGCGCACCGGATAATATCCGGCGCGCGCCGGCGAGGCAACATACGTTGCCTCGCAACGCCACGCCACGCCAGAACACGAGCGTTTGCATTTTCCCCTGCCCCAATAATTATTTGTTTACGGCCACGTTTGGTGCAACCCTTCAGACTTCACGTTGAACGGGGCGAGTTGGAGACTGGTTCGGGGTAAATAGTTGTTAAATTAAATAAGGTATTTTGTTTCAGTTCTGGATGTTTGTGTAACCTTCGTTGATTTTGATTTGAGCTACTTACTTCGAAATACAACAAATATCATTATGAGCAAGGTTCTGAAATAAAATGAAACCGGTTAATTATTCAAAACACTTTTAGTTAAAATTAATGTATTAAGTGAAAGATAACTTTTATTGGCGTGAAGTGAAAACTAAAATAAAATGTGTAATTAAACAAGTTCTGTGCTTTGGTTGAATTGAACGAAAATACATAATTAAAGCTTGGTCAGAATATTGCCTTTTCTTAGACTAAAAATATCCCTTCAAGAAGACCTTAGAGGAAATTATAAGTCAAAATAAGAAACATTGTCAAAATAAGAAATGTGTTTAATTTCTTCTGCATAGGAAGACCAAAAACGATATATGCTTATTAATGCCCTTCTTCAAATTGCTTTTGGTGGTTTATTTTTATGTACGCTAATAAGCTTCAAAGAATCACGAGTTTATGAATTAAAATCGAGACATTTCCTTAAAAGTTTGTTAAATGGTATAAAACACTAGATACGTTTGCATTACCGAAAAAAGAATCTATTCAATGCGTAGGTAAATTAAAATATGAAGTAGTAAAATTATTATTTTAGAACACTTATAGGGCATGAAAATATTATTTTTGGTCCGGGAAGATATTTTTTCTTTATGAAACCCTATTCTACATCATTCAATTTGGGTTTTGAGCGCTGTAATGAGCGGTGGGAGGGTCGTTCAGTTTGTTTTCCTAGTAAGAGTAGACACAATAACAAGTTTATTAGGTGTTTCTGCTTTGCCCCCCACATTTAGAGTCTATTTAACAGTGAATCTCTCACGAATATTACGGTTACTCACTTGCAATAAACCCTCGGTTGGTTATTATAACGGTATTCAAATTTCAAGTTTTTAAACTGTAATTACTAAGCCTTTTTCAGAAATATTTTTGGTACAGTCAGAATAGCAAACTATGTTATACCTACCTAATATAATTGATTCTAAAAATTTTCGTAGAAAAATTCTTTCATCGATCTGTTCTCGATGAAAAATGTTGGTACTACAAACAACAAATATTAAGCCTTGAGACTCTTATCGGCTTAACGTCATTTACGAATTCAAGATTGGTATCTCAAAATGGCTGCCATTTGAGCGGTTCTTCCGTGTGAAATGGCACAGTACGTCTTGCAACCAAAACTCATCCATTCTTTTGTCAAACAAATGACAGTGCATTATTAAGTGGTGTCTGCTTGTTTTCTTCAATGTATATCACGTAGGTGTGTTCATCAATGTTGTTACATACAATTGTTATATAACTTCTTAATAAAACGTTATCTTCTTGCCACCACCACCTTAGGGGCTTATTCACATTTAGAATATTTTGGAGGGTGAAGAAGGAAAATGATTAGGTTACATTAACATGCATTATGTTTGTGCAAATAAAAGGTAGCGTTATCTTAATTGAACTGTATTTTTTTAATGGTTTAAACTTAAAATCAAAGCTTTATTGTACTCTATTTAGGTACGTGTGTTGATTTCAGACTTGTTTACCTTTCTGACAAACTTATTCGATGTAGTGTTTAATCCATTTAAGCATATTAACTAACATGCTTCAGAATACACTTCAATTTTATAATTGAACTATTGTAATTGTACTCATTCGGGGTCAGGGACCAAATTAATTTCAATGGAGTCATTATGTCAAGCGCGTCTTTAATATCACAATGGCGTTGGGGATCGCTCGCTAATTGTGTGTGGTCGGGCATTATGCGCCGGCGTTACGTTACAATCCGCTTGCATCACGCGCAACGCGCCGCGCGGCCCCGCCGCCCCGCCGTCTGAAGGCGGGAGCGGGGCAGAGCGCAACCGGATAACGCTTATAATATTTACGCTACAATATGTGAACGTTATGTCTATCTATACAATTATTAAAGGGGCATATGTTCACCAGATTTTTTCTAGACGGCTTTAAATAATTGAAACTTTTTTTGGTTCGATTTTTCTTAAATATTCTTTCTTTATTATAAAGCCTATTGATTGCAGTTTACTCATAAAATAATCTTCTTCCTAACTTTGATACAAGATGCAAACATTTTGATAGACAGTAAAAAAAAATATTATGCAGAACATAATGGAATTTCTAACTTAAACAATAAAAAAAAAAAAAAAAAAAACTGTAGAAACCGTACAACATACATAGGGGTTAAATATATAGATATGGTACCCTGCTATCACCTCGCACTGGCTTGACACCTTAAAAGAAAAACACCCTGTATATGTGATTATGCTATGGATGATGGACAACTATGGATGTACTTAAATACGCTAATAAACATCCATAACCTGAGTACAAATGATAGTGCACATGCACACTCACTTTACCCCAAGCGGCATACGTACACGCTGCCCTCAGTTTCGTGCACTCCTTTTTTTTTGAGAGGACATCGAGAGGAGGGCTGGCGGGGGAGCGGGAAACTCTCACCCCCAACCCTCCGAACTAAATCGGTGTCGGTTTAAATACTGTCTTAGATAGTATTTTTGATTACATTTAGTAGCCAAGGTGTCTGAACACAAGGCCTATCTGCATTAGAGATACGATTTAGGATTATCAGGGTACAGGTGAACAATGATGATATCGATTTGATAATTCGATATGGATTCTAAAACTTAATAATGTAAAAGTTAATACAATTTAAATGCCCGTTCATACATACAAATCACATATGAAAACATTTCTCACGATAAAGGCTTACTATAGAATTGAATATTTTTTAAATGATAGGAATCTACAATCTGTGCTCTAATTCTTGCATGGTCTACTCTACTATTGTAATTTATTACATTACCCCGAATGAGTACAATTACAATTGTATTTGAATTATATAAATTAGTAGAAGTACCTGGTTATTAAGAAGAATTGTTATTGTATACATGGCGATTTAAAAGAGTTACTACTGAATTTCTTACCGGTTCTTCTCGGTAGAATCAACGTTCTGAACCTTCATAATGCTTTTGTGGAGCCTACATGAATAACAATATTTCTATTCTATTCTATGCTAATCTACGTTTCATCGTAAATATTTAACCGAATCTATCTGTATTGAAATCGCGCCCGCTTGTGCATGGCCGGCTCCGAGCGACCCGCGATTGCTCCAGCTAATCGCAGTGATACCTGTTCCCAGTGCGTCGCGCTTCGCCGTCGATAGAGCAATCGCTCGAGTGAACTGGAGCACGACAATACCGCCTGTCTCTACTGCACACTGCATATAATGCATTCGAGAACATCATTTCTTGTTATTGGTCAGTTTTACGTTGCTGGAAAATGAAAAAAATCCTCTTGCTTCCCTATATTGGTACTAATAGCTGGGATATGGCCACTGGTCATTTTTATTTTTATGTTGCGAAAGAGACGTGGGAATGTATTGTTATATATTAAATAAATCTGCCACTGTCTCCCGGTGTCACCTGGGATCCATATAAAAGTATATGGATATGGATAGCCATATCCATCCACTTAACATACGTGGACAATATTGTAGGAACAATTCAAGATATTGGTATTCTAGCATAACAACGTGTTGTGATTATTATTTTATAACAATCTTTATAAACATAAGAAATTTTGAATAATTAATAATATTAAGATATTATTTTTCGGAAGAATGATATCGAAGAACAAATACTTGTAGTAATTTGTATGATTCACTATTATTACCTCATACATTGTATTGTACGAGAATTATCTGCATTCATATCGGTTATGTTTTCAGAATTTAAATAAAGATACGAAGTTGACGCATGTTATGTAATCACAGATTATGTCGATAATCGCTTTGACGCCGATGCTCTGCGGACTGGTCGCTCAGTGTTTGCGCAGGTAAACGCTACACGCACTGATTCGGTGATAATTATTATTGGTGCAGGTTCTAAAGTCTGAAAAACATTGTTTGTGACGCAAATATGACGTACGATATATCATAATATTGATTACAACATAATAAAAAACAAAAATCAAAGTAAAATTATTTTGCACTCATCCTCAAGTGCCTTATCTTAGTATTTTCAGACACATTTAGGTCGGGAAATTCCCTCGAATTCCGACAAGTAGATAATCTTGACAAGCTCGATGGCGCATTCGGTAGTGACCTTGCCCCATGCGCCAAGAGTTGTAGGTTCGATCCCCACCCAGGATAAATATTCGTATGATGAATAATTGTGTTTGTTCGGTGTCTGAGTGTTAATATCCAATATTTCAGTATATATTTGTAATACCACTGTTGTTTCTGATATCCGTAATACAAGTGCTTAAGCTACTTACCTCGGTCGGAGTCAGAACAATGTATGTGATGTAGTCTGATATTTATTTATTTATTATCTAGTGTTTATTTTGTTATTATCAAACAATATTTGCATAGTGTAAAAGGTGGCGCTGAACGCTAATTAAAAAACATTAAAAATTAGCAATAAAACAGAAAATAGGAGCATTCACGTTAAAACCGCAAATCTACTGTTAAAACAGTAGGGTAGGTAACACTGTGCTTAAGCTACTTAGCTCGGAGTCAGATTAATGTATGTAGCGTTTCCAGGCGTCCGGATAAAGCCGGACATAGTTAGGCTTTTGATTGCGTGTCCGGCCAAAATAAACGATGCCCGGCTTGTCTGCCTTTTTGTTATGCTTTTTACATTTCGCAAATAAGCGAGCGCCGAGCGTGGTCGAGCGCAAACGAGTCGACTGTCGGTCGCAGTCCGTCAATAATGTAGGGTCTCCGGCCTTTTTATCCAAATATCCGGCCAAACTAGCTGGTCTGTCCTGCTATTTCGTGTGGCAACCCTAAATGTATATGATGTCTTTTGATACCTTTATTCCTACTTGCCCCCACAAGGATTGCTATCGGAGGCAATGGGGAATAAAAATTCCCAGTTGCCTCCGGAGGCGACTGGGAAGTTATCGCCCCACTTTAGCTTCGCTGTACATTGCTCTCTCCCTCGTAGAGAATGAAAGCATGAAATAACTTATTCAGAACCTGCCCCTTATTAGATGATATCATTTAGGCTATAGAATTTTTTTAACATTGCAGTTAATTATAAAAGTAACAGGTAGGTACGTAAGTAAATTTTAAGCGGAAGAATAAATAATACAAGGATCATTTATATCATTTTACTCCAAAACTAACTGATTATTGTAAATATTTAAATACGTGTTAAAGATTAATACTTTTATCGAAGCAGTCGGAAGAATTTATTTTATACTTTTTAGTGTTTGGACATTTATATAGCTATTAAGGTTGGTTTTTGTGGTTTTTTTATAATTTTTTTTTTTATTATGATTGTGTATGATTAAACATGTTTATCTAAAAATCAAACTGGTCATAAATTTGTATCAACTTTTTAAGTAGCATGTCGTATTGTTGCAGGTGATGCAGGCGACGGCGGGCGAGGCGGCGTGGTCGGCGTGGGCGGGGTGGGCGCTGCCGCGGGAGCTGCTGGAGCGGCGGCGCGCGCGCGTGGCGGCGCACGCGCTGGGGCACGATCTGCGCGCGCTGGGCCGCGACGCGCGCGTGCGCGCCCAGGACGCGCACGACCTGGGGGGCGACTGGCCGCGCGTGCCCGCACAGGGGGCGCTCTTGTCGCCCA
>OX596223.1:81979-105900 GCA_951394215.1 Glyphodes perspectalis
GATCTTTATTTACGTAGGCTCAAATAAGCACTTATAAATCGTCAGTACATACAAATGAAAATAAAAATTTACCACCGGATTCGGAAAGTAGCTTCTACCGAGAAGAACCGGCAAGAAACTCGATAGTTTTCTTTTCATCGCCAAATTTACAATAAGTATCGATAACAATTATCATATCCTTAAGCTACTATGCTATACAAATCTAAAAAAGTAAATATGTATAATAGCAATTACAAATATTTGTCACTTAAAAAATCTTCTATATTATAATAAGCCTTTCTGATAAGATGATTTTTAATGTGTAATTCAAACAGTAACATGTAAAGTTTGTATGGGCCACTAATGGTAATAAAATAATTTAATTAATGACAGACAAAAGCGCTTTACGTGAGTTCAGTTCAAATTTGAACAGCACCCGAAAAGCACCTTTTTTAAAAGTAGGTATTGATTATGATCGGTGTGAACGCACAGATAATGTAGTCCGCAAGTTATCAGCGGTCTCGCTCAAATCAGCCTACGCCCCATTTTTAAAATAAGATACAATTGGTTTGTCGAATTGATCTCAATAGATAGCTTTATCTATTGCCCTGGCCAATTTTGCGTGATTAGATATGCTTTTATAACATATTTAAGAAAGTACGTTGATTGATTAAGTTCAGTAGCGCGAGTCGCGTGCGTGTCGTCGTGTGAGCGCGCTGTTGTGTCAACATGTACTTGAACGAGTAAGTTTGTTTTGATTCGCGTACCACTTGCAAACGTCTTACTTTTGGACAAAACTAGGTGCTCTATAGGGCGCGAAGACTGTGAATTGTAGGAAATTATTAAAAAAATGCCGCCGCATTATTTAAGTTTTTCAATAGGATTTTAAATTTCATTTAATCGTTTAATAAAGGCTCGAGCCATTTGCATTATACATAAATACATCACATCACGCCCATAATCCCCGAAGGGGTATGCAGAGTCAAAAGGGCAGCAGGCCCCGTTAAACACATTCAACCAAAAATAAAACTGGGCTGGGTTAGATGGAAAATTGTGAAAATTTTGTGACAAGAGACTAGCTTCTCGCCTACACAATCACACACCGCCCGTAAATACCAGCAAAGGTACTGATAATAAACCTATGTCAAAAGTGTTGTGGTTAGTGAAGTAACGCTAATTGGTCGGCAGGCTGGAGAACGCCATGGGGCGCGCGCCCACCGCGCCGCCCGCGCAATGGCTCCGCCCCGACCCCATCGCCTACTGGCGAGTCCAGGACTTCCTACAGGTATCATCTTATCTATAATCAAGTCGAGAGAATGTCATCTATACGCAAATTAACAATCTCTTAGCAAGATTCGGATCTGTGGCCTTTGGCAGGTCCCAAAATTTCACGGACTGTGATCCTTCACGGTCCACTAAATTTTGAAACATAGGAAATTTTACGATACATAGGAATGTATCGAAAAGTTTTAATTCGAGTGTTATCTTTAGTTTATTTAGGGGCAAGACGATCCGTTATAAAACCATTACGTCTGATGAAAGGTGAGGATCTGGAAAGTGAATCGTTTTTTAAATTTTTAGCTTTTCTTTCCTCTTGTAAGAAAAGGTTAATCTTACCCCTCGCCTCATATGTTTACGTAATCATTAATATAACTTTTCCAAAACCTATTAATGTGTATATTTACTTACCCGCCAAAGGCAAGGATATCAAAGAACCACTCCCTATTCCGCTTAAGTAACACTCCAACGTGTTGCTGATCGGTTGAAGTACCCTTATACAATTTTTCAAAACCTACGCATCTTAGACAGTGTCGGATTTACCCTAAGGCCCAGTAGGCCCGCGCCTAGGCGGCCAGATATTAGAGGCGGCCAATCGTAATAAAAACTAACTGATGACGCTTTAGTACTGAGAATTGTGGCCTGGGGCCTAGGGCGGCCAAGACAATAAATCCGCCACTGATCTTAGAAGCAATTTTATTAAAACAATCAGCTTCGTAATATTAGATTATTCGTCAGAATTTTTAAAATTTATAAATGATATAAAAAATTAAATCCTCTACATTGTAGGGTAATTTCAATATGTAGATAAATGTATTTAATTTGGTTAATTTAATAAAGACCCTAAGCATTTGTAATAATAATTAATACATATAATAAAATAAGAAGAATTGAGGGGTCAGGAATTGAGCTTATCTATATATTTCATTTATTTATGTTCTTATGAACTCTAAGAAAACTTTTGGCCACAATTACACCATGCGCGTCTTGTAAAATAAGTTACATAACACTACGGATCAGGATGCTGTAGGAAGTGCTTCATAAGCTCCATGGTTGTTCCAGAACGCTCGCTACGAGCGGCCGCTGCAAGGCGAGCTGCCGGCGGACGGCGCAGGCGGCGCGGGCGCGGGCGGCGCGCGGCCGCACGGCTGGGAGGGCGCGGCGTGGGGCTGGGCGGGCGGCGCCGTGCTGCTGGCCGTGCTCGTGCTGCTCGTGCGCGCGCTCGAGCGGTTCCTGCACCGGAAGCTGTTCAAAGGTCAGTCACCGCATACCCTCAGCAGCACCTTACTTCTTACAGGTTGAAGTTACTGTGGCATAATATCCTCCTAACCGATTTCGGTCACGGCGGCCAATCCCAAAAAGGATTAGCCCGCTACGCAGGAGATATTATAGTGCACAAGTATCTGCCCAAACACAGTGCACTCTCTGTTCCTTCACTCTCAAAGTCCGGAGAGACGGCAACCCGACACGATCGGGAGAGAGGTAAGGTGCAGGAGCAACGGTTTAAGGTGCTTACCGAGGCACAGGAGTGATGAAACCGCCAACTTCCTGACTCCGGGCTGTTACTGAGCAATTTCAAGGTCGAAATACCCAGCAACAAATTTTGGCCCGACCCGAGATTTAAACACAGGACCTCTTGGTCCTTAGGTGGCGTACGCTACCACTAGACCAACTAGGCAGGCTACTGTGGCATACGCACAGATGGGCAGTGATGATCCACCAAGGTACCCGCTAGGAGGAGTCTTTCGGGAGTGCATGTTGGAGTTGCTGTTGCATGATGGGCGTGCGCACGGAGGGTTAGTGGTGGTCTACCACATTGCCCGCTAGTAGAGTCCGCCAGTATACAGGCTGATGGGCGTACGTCGAAGATACTATAGCATAGATGTAATAGGGACATTTGGCAGCGACAGTTTAGCGTATTATGTAGGTATATATTAGCACTAATTCTCTAACTATCCACTAATAATACGGGCATTGCAATTTGACCGTTAACCGTAGGCGATTACTTGCGGCAGTCTAAAATAATTAGACACTGGAATAAAGACAATATTAAAATAAGAGCCAGTCTGTCTGTCTTCCAGGACGGAGACGACCGTCTGAAGAGTGGCCCACGCCGAACGTTCTCGCCACCAGTCGTAAGTACTCTGAGCTGGTGTCTTCGGCATGCTTCTCTGACTTAAATTTACTTTCCTTTAAGTTGCCTTATTTTTAATTTCGCGACAATCATTTATTACCTATTTTTGTTTCAGTTTTACTGTCTCATTACGTGCGTGACCTGTGTATTAAATAATGTTAGTCGTGCCAAAGGCTATAGGTACCCTATTTCATCGAGTATATTACACCTATCCCATTACTTTTATTTACTTCGTCGTTCTGGGAGTATTTAAACAACTTGTCCTTCAGCCATATTTGCATTTTCGTGAATATTCGTGAAATGTATTATTCATTAGCAAATAGATGCTTAACAAAAACCATGCTGTCGTCCAGGTGTTTAATAATATTTATCGATAGCCTTCACACAATACACCGTATAGTCTAAGCTTCGTTTGTAACTTACTATTTACGTTTGACTGGCTCGATGGTAGTGACCCTGCCCCATGCGCCAAGAGTTGTGGGTTCGATCCCCACCCAGGACAAACATTCGTGTAATGAATACTTGTGCTTGTTCTGTGCCTGTTAATATCTAATATTTAAGTATAAGTGCTTAAGATACTTACCTCGGAGTCACATCAATGTATGTGATGTCGTCGGATATTTATTATTTATTTATTTACTATTAATCCCAGCAAAATTCCTGTGTTCGATAGTGATTTACAAGCAACTTTCTATTACAGATCAGTTCGGCAGCGATATTGACCCTCCGCCCCGACTCGACGACTCTGACGCGTTCCCGTCGGATGGCCGGGATGACTCGGACAACGACCTACCGCCCCCCTACTCCGAATGTGCCAACAACGACATGCCCCTAGAGACTATAGACCCCAACAAACCTATCGGTATAGAGGAACCACCTCCTCCATACTCAGCGTGCTACTTCTCAAACCCTAAAGACGGGATACCTGCAGTTCACCTTAGCAGAAGAAGTGTCGCCAGTTCAGAACTCGGACAATCCAGTTCGGATCCACACAACGAACCGAGTGTGTCGATTGTGACTAGCCAAGAGAGCGATAGGATCTCAGACGTAGGTTGTGAAACTAACGTTAGTGTAGACAATAACGTAAATGGAGCAGTGACCAGCTCCAACGGTAATGCGAGTGAAGTGGCCGATACGGAAGGTGCGCAAGGTGGATCTGGAAGGCGACGTGAGAGTCCTGATCATGTGGTGGACATTGTCGAGCCCGGTTCATCTGCGGGAAGAGCTGTGGCAGTGTAAGAACATTTTCATCGATGGAATGTGTTCCAGATTCTTTAGCGCGACCGAATGTGTAGAGGTGCTCGAGTGACTACGAGGAGTAGCTTCCGAAGCATGAAGGTCGACTACGCGATCTACTTCGCAAAAGCAGATGTACAGATCCCCTACCTTCAATACTCAGCGAGGATATATTAACTCAGTTGTGTCACGACGCGAATATTACGAATATACTTATTTATTTTTATACAATTTTCTCGTATTTTTAGCTTTAATTATTGTATTATCTAATCTCTTAGATTTAATTAATGTAAGATAAGTTAGTGTTTCCGTGCAATATACAACAAGTAAATGTATTGCAAAAATTCTTTAGTTTAGATAACACTTTTGTAATTTTGTAGATCGCAATTTTTTGACACTAAGTAGTTACCATAGAGCAGCATTATAGCTAGCTATGATAGTGATATGCGCCACGTGATGATAAAGAGTACGGAAGGAACCACATAGACTATAGATATTATGTGAATAGATCTCACGTAGCTAAAAGTCGTACCTCTCAGTTGTGAGGTACTTAATTCACGTTATCCATAACTATTTTCAATACCTATATACAAGATCCGTTAATTATTTTGACAAATAAAATATATGAACTCGTTTTGTATATGTCATTTAAGTACCTTATTTCCAACTTCATCTCTAATATTTCTTACAATATATCTGTAACCAAAACACTTGACTGTCTTGTTGGTCTAGTGGTAGCATGCGCCGACAAGAGGTCCCGGGTTCAAATCTCGGGTCAGGTCAAACAGGTGGCTGGTTATTTCAATATTGAAATTACTCAGTAACAGCCCGAAGTCAGAAAGTTGGCGGTTTAAACATCCTCGTGCCACGGAAAGCACGTTAAGCCGTTGGCCCTGCGCCTGACCTCTCACCAGTGATGTCGAATAACCGTCTCACCGGACTATGAAAGTGCACCTGTGTTTGCGCACACACTTGTGCACTATCTCTCCTGCGCAGATGGCTAATTCTCGTTGAGATTGGCCGCCTTGGTCGATATTGGTTAGGAGGACATTATAAATTAAAACAATATAGGCATGCAAAAATTTAGTGATGGGATGATTTAAAGCTTTGTTAACCATTATAGTGGAGTGTTTAATTTGTCGCGAGAACTTTTGTATCTACTACTAACACAGTGGAACACCTGGATACTATTAAACATGTTAATGACCTATTTTTCTCTTCATATTACCTAGAAAGGAATATAAATAAATAAACAATAATATACACAGTTTCAATAAATTAAGTGCTTTATTTAATTAAATATACTACAGGAAAATTATATAAACATTTCACAAACAACTAAAAATATGTGTAATTTAAAATATATTTTAATCTTAACCAATAATAAATGCAATTTGAGCTATAGTTGCACGTACAACAGCGTTTGTACAGAGCGGAATATAAATGAAGCGATGGTACCATACTATATCATAATAAATATATGGTGAAGTAACTACATACGTGTTCCTTAAAAACTCATAACATCTTAAGAGATCTCATCGCCCTTTCCCTACACAATATAACGTTTTGGTTTAAATACCTACTTATCTAAAAATACTTTATATCATAACTACCTACAGTCTTAAAATTCACAACACTCGAAATTAGCACCAATTCGAACAACCTACACAATTATAAAATAATGTATATTTACGATTGCTTGTGTAATTAGAAATAAGGAGAATAATAATTTCAAAATTAGCAAGAATCTTACTTAGACCTAGTTACTGGATACTTACATATGGTAGATTGTTGATAAAACTATACATTTTACATCATTTTGTGCACGCGCTATTTGAGTATGTAATGAGCATTCTTCTCAATGGGTTCGTTTTCAATATACACATATTCTCGTACTATGTCACATCCAGCTTACTTTGAAGACATTATTATCAACTTGATTTCCTTGGAAGGACTTAGCAGGAGTAGTTTGCTTCATTTACTGCTCAGCTATTATTATTTTGTTTAAAAAATAAATTAATCATGAAATAAATTACTGTAAAATATTCTCCTTTGATGATAAGAACAGACGACAATTACCTATAACATTATCTTTAAGTACATTTTTATATCTTCTTTCTAGAATCTACTATTCGGCGACTATGGTCACACTTAAAACGTTTTCTTGTTTTCTATAAGTAAATCAGAAACGAATACCAAGGTTGTGCGTACTCTTAATGTACAAAGCATCGTGTGGCTTATGCGTAAGTGGTTAGAGCTCATTGTTGTGGCGGCGGCGCACGTAGCGCGCGAAGTAGTCGGGCCGCCAGCACTTGCACGAGCCCGGCACCAGGAACCAGTCGTAGTACAGGCGCACCTGCGCGGCCACACACGGTACAATGTTGAAACCAGAAAGGGAATGAGACTGAGTATCATAGTGAGATAGACCATGAATAGGCTAGATGACAAAAAAAAACTGTTTAATCCTTTAGTTAGATTATAAAAAAAATTGAACACGTATTTTTTTTATTATTTATCAAACATTGACGTAGATACAATGCATTCAAGTTGAGCATGGCGTCACGCTTTAGTACAATTTTTACAAAATAGTAACGTCGCAGGCCTCCACTCTAAACCTTGGATGCTCTTTATCTTTGTGATTTTTTGTTCATTCGATAAAGCGAAAAATATGTGTCTAGTATTTTTGTGTAATCTAACTGACGGACTGAATGGAATTATAGTTTTTTAATGCAGTCATCATCCCAATTATTAGTATAGGAAAAAATTCGCAGAGATGCAGGTCAAAAGATGTGAATTCTAATGATCTAGACCGAATTTGAAACCGATTTAATCTGACTTTGTTACATGTACTGTACTGGGATGTATTATAGATGTTAGTTATCGTACTAATATTATAAAGAGTAAAGATTTGATTGTTTGTTTGTTTGCATTGAACAGGCTCCGAAAGTACTGGAGCTATTTGAAATATTCTATCACCAATGGAAAGCTACTTTGTCAGCAAGTAACATAGGCTATATTTCATTCCCGTATTCCCACGGGAATGGAAACTGCAAGGGTGAAACCCGCGGGGCGCTGCTAGTGTCTTAATAAAATAAATTATATTATTAGATATTATAATCTATTGGTATAATAGGCGGTGGTAGCTCAGTGGTAAGGACACGCGCCTCTTAACCGAGGAGTGCGGGTTCAAACCCGGGCATGTACCTATAGATTTTTCAAATATATGTACGTATTTATACCACTAGCTCGACGATGAAGGAAAACATCGTAATGAAACCTGCAAATTCAAACAACTTTGGATTTGTAACCATGATCCAAAAATTGTCTGGTTCCCCTATCTAAGGGTTACGAAGGTCAGCAGATCGGCAGTCGTTTTAATGTAATTACCAGACTTGCTAAGTTCTGGATCATGGTCTAAGCGGACCCCGTCTGAGCAAGGGACATGACGCTAGGATGATGATGAATCTATTGGTATGATACTGAAGGTCCGTGACTCTGATTATTCAGCTATTAGAGGTCCATCTTAAACAACGGTTGTGAAAGTCTATCGTAGACCAGCTCACCTGGAAGCAGCCGAACTTGTCGTGTCCGTCGCAGTGCGGCGGCTTGTCGGCCTCGCCCTCCGCGCCCGGCGCCGCGCCCGCTGTGCCCGCGACGCCTGCGCGCTTCTGCAGGTACTGCTGGTAGTCCTGTACGAGATGCGGGTTAGGTATATTCGATCTTGGCAGTATGCTCGATTATCAGAAATAATAGCAGAGCGGTACTGGCAGTCACTGTGTTTGAAGAAAAAAAAAAAACTTTATTTGCTATAATTTAAAGTCCTGATACATTTCTCTATATCTCCCAAACTAGGGTGAGCCTGTATCGTGGGGGAAACGTCGTATGTTTAAAGAAAAACATAGGTAAGTACATAGGTCTCTTCACTTGAAAATGACCACATTTATACTACTATTGTGCGCGCAATCCTCGAAGGAGTGGACTAAGATTTCAAGGCCAATAAACTCCTTCAACTGATTCAGTATATATAGGGTGACGTCATCGACTCAATCAGCGCCATCTGTTTAACACACTTAATGAAACTACAATGTCGTCACACTGACTGGTATGTTAGAACTAATTTAACTACTAATAGAAGTCGTGGATAGATAGAACTAAACGAATAAAGGGGTGGATCCACAAGTTCTAGGTCGACTATCGACTTATGAATATTATTCCTCTGGAAGTGATTATAGGGATCGCTGATTTAAAAAAAGGCCTGACGAGGCTTCGACTATATGACCTCCTAAATTGAAAGCTAGATCCCCACTGTTCATCAGACCTGGAAGTCGGCGACCTGCGCCTGGCGCGGGTAGTGCATCTCGGCGACCAGCAGCGACACCCAGCGCGGCGAGCTCAGGCAGCCGCCCTCCAGGTAGTGGCAGCGGGACTGCATGCATCTGAGGGGAACAGCGTCCGTGAGCATCGGCTATACCTACATTGTTTGGTCATCAAATAACACTAATAACAGATACCTAAGACTAATGCCAAATCGATATTTAAAATATATATATATATATATATATATATATATATATATATATATATAATTTGAACACACGAACTAGTAAAAAAGAAAAAGCTCCAACTTAAATCACACATTGACATAGGCGCTCCAAATGACAGATTTCCGATATCTGATATCTATGCTGATAACCTATGAATCTCACTGACACATGCTTATGGTTGGCTTCACGCTGTAGTACCTTTGACAGCACGGAATCCTTATTTTTTACTAGTCTGTGTTCGAAAATGTTTTTTTACCACCTATCTATTATTTATTCGTAATGTCATTGATTTCGAAAAAAAAATTGATAACGTTCTTTTAGAATTTTGTAATAATAATAAAAAACGCTTTAATTCGCGATTCGTTACGTGGGTAATTCACGCCATCAGGACATGGAGTTTGTACCTGGGATGTTATATGGCGATACATACATTTTGTAATTTAAAAGTAGGTATTAATTTAGGGTTGCCATCTCCAAAATTTGGCAACCAGGACAAGACGCGTGAAAACCCCGGATTTTAGAGCCCAGAACCCGGACATGTCAACAGGTTTATTAAACATAGTCAGTGTAATAAAATACAGTTGAAAATGATGATGAATTTAGCGGGTCGGTTAGTCGGTTGATCGCGGCGTGCGGGCACAGTGATTGTGTCGGGGTGGCCCAAGACTTTACATTTTTAAACCCGGACTACAGATGAAGCCCCGCCCGGACGCTCCCCGGATGCCCTCTAAACTAGGACAAATCCGGGGAAACCCGGACGGATGGCAACCCTAAATTAAGTAATTACGCTGAAAGTAGAAATTTTAATAAACAATTGCACATTGTGTACACCATTTAGAGAAATAAACAACTCGTACTTATTACTTAGATACTTATAAAGTACATTTATTTTTCTCTAGCTATAATATACTCTGGCTCTTCAGAAATTCCAGCTCATCTCAAGCACACGCTCACCTGGTGACCTCGACGGTCTGCGTGAAGTACCCCTCGTAGGGGATCTGCACGACGTAACGCCACACGCCCTGGTAGTTGCGCGCGAACACCGGCGTCGCGTACTCGACGCGCGCGGGGCACGGCGTCGGGGGGCCCTGCGCACGTACAGATTGTTTAAGATTACGTAACTATAACTAGCTTCACGCCATTTCCCTCTTCGTTATTTCGTGTGATGAACATGGGTATTTGTACTCGAGTCATGGATGTTTATAAACATGTCTATCCGTTTTAAATATGTCTATCCGTTCACTTAGTATCCATAGCACAAGCTTATGAGCTTAGTTTGGGACTAGGGAATTGGTGTGCCAGTCTGAAGAATTTATTATTATTTATTAGTTAAGAATTCGTCAGTCCCAGATTAGCAGCAGTAATTATCGCTACGGGTCTCGCGCTTTGGCGTTTTGGGGGGCCCTGCGTAGCTTTTACAAAGTGGGACCTTATGGACAAAGATCAGACTAGATCAGTTTTTTGATCGGCATTAACTACGGGCCTCCCTGCTGGCTTAACCTGCGACTTAAGGATAGGGTAATCGCAATCAGACATTAGATCTTGTTAGACTGTTTGCCAACACTGCAAAAAACTTTGGTATTCATGTGTTATTTAATTTAGCGGTGCCAACTAATTCAGCCCTTAACACAAATAACGTCTCTGTACTCGACTTCAGGTGGAGCTTGTGAATATTCCCCGTTCAACTGTTCTGCAGAGTTCATTATCTGGTCCTTTGAGTTATTTTATTTATTTATGAGCATAAACACAAACTTATGCAAATTTGCCAAGTTTTTTATATCCTACTCCAGCAGCTGAGTATCATCTTTTGGGTAAAACATTCTCGCCCTTACCTCATATCGGTGGTGAGGATGGGTGGCCGGGGTCCCGCGGTGCGCCGTGCCAGGGTCCTCGCGGCGCTCCAGCGGTGCAGCTGACTCGCTATCGCCGTTAATAGCACGGTACAGCATACAGAACCTGATAGTAAATATAATAATGTTAATTAGACGAATATTACTCATTTGTATTGTAATGATAGTTAAAGAATGCGACGCTGGAGAGATGACTTCGAATTGTATATTTTGGGTAGTCTTAAAAAAAATATATGAATGAATTTCGTATGAAGTCTATGAAAAAAAAAAATGTAGCAGTAACGAAACGCAATTGACTTTGACAGGTGGCTCGGACATGACAGATAGACGTCATGGCGACACTGCTCAACGCTTGATTTTTAGGTTAACTCGTACAATTCAAAATAAAATAATAAATGTCTCGTCAGAGTGCAATTGAAAAATGTCATCTGCATTAGTCCGTCAGGCCCTAGAATTTGTCGACCCAGAAGGTAATAACCAACTATGGTGCTTATTTTTGATGTAAGATGGAAGAGTGTGTGTTCAAATGAATGGTGTTCATTAATCGTGTTATTGTGATTCAGAGAGCGTCGGTAAGGGCAACAAGCGTCGCGGTAGACGGGCGCGCGCCGGGGCACCGGGTCAAGGTGAGCCGTTATGTCAGCTATCACAATTGTGACTAACTATTGCGGCATTCCGACGATAAAGTGCTTCACCCGGCCGTAATCACTTCTACGGCGTCGCGTGTCATTTATTGACGGTACTTTATCAGCATAAGCCATACAGTACGGAGGAGAACTTATCTATAGTGTAACAACTGTTTGGTTTCCAAATGTGATGAAAAATATAATAGGTTATCTCTAGTTAACATTCAGTGTGTTATGTGATTAGTGGACAGTAATCTCTTGTAAGTGCTACTCAAAGATAGTATTCAGCATTATTTAATATTTTTTTTATATTAAACATTTTTAATTGTGTAATGGAAACCATCGCTAGGTGTACTGCCCAGCTAAAATTGTGGTTTAGTCTGCAACTGTAAAATTTTATTGCACATAACATTATATGGTGTAGGTCTATGGAGGTGCGTGGAAGCAAATTATATTTAGTGTGTTGTTGTTCAACAGTATTTCTTTGGCTGTGTTTTTTGTGATATTGTTCATTTCTTCCAATTTAATAATATCTTCTATCAATATCATCAATATTTCTTTTTCATTAACAAAATCATGGGTCAGAATGATTACTAATTAAAACTAAATTTATTTATATGTGCAACTCAATATGTCTGTGCAAGTAATAATTGTGCATGTAGATCATATTTATCATAAAAGTCAATTGATGTAGGTAGTCTGGGCAATTGTTGGTTGTTTACAGACTCTTTGACTTTCTAATTCCTTAACTAATTTATGTGCTCAGTAAATTACAACCATTGTATACTGTTGGAGCCAGAACATACTTGATACAATCAATTTAGAACATTTGCACTGACTTCATTCTTCATTTTGGTCATAATTGTCACTTATTTTGATTAGCTAGTAAATCTTGTTCCTGTTAAGAAATAATTACTGACTGAGCCTTTAAAAATGTTAATATTTTTTACAGATTTTACTAACCCATACAAACGGAACAAGAAGCCTGCTGAGAAATTAACTAAGTCCGCTACTGACAAGGCCGAGGAGAACATCAAGAAACTACTGGCACTCTCTGCTCCAGCTGTTGATAACACACTTGCAGAAAAGGTACATACATATTCTCATGACCGTATTGCAGAGGACCGTAGGCAGAGACAAAGGAGCTATGGAAAGCTATGAAAAATCATTGTCTAGTGGCTAGCTCATAGCTAACTCAATCACATACCCCACTCCTGATATACTATATGTCGCTTTTTACGGCATGCTAGGCAAGGAACACAGTTGCACAGTCTTTTTTAGTCGCAAATCAACATGGGACTATAAAAGTTGCAGAAAAGGTAAAACCATTTTAATAACATATTTACGACGGTTTCACTTATAATACCTTATCAGGCGTCACGATTGCGCTGGCACAACTCTGTAATTATTTATTACATGTACAATGGCAGTGCCATTTATGCCCGATGGCATATCAGTGTATATCGGTAATAAAATCACACACAGGATTGGGGTGATAAACACTCCATTAAATGTCAATATTGATTAGTTGCGTCTAGAACACAATTCGCCTGCAACATTCGTTTATGGCATTGTGGTTTAGTTTCTATCAAAGCTTCAATGTATGTTTAGTTGCAGAGTTAGTTTATTTGATGCTGTTCAGATAGGGAGGGAAAACGAGGCAGACCTGTCGAAAGATGGCTAGATTAATAGATGACTGTATGTCAGAAGCTACATAGATATGTGGAGTTGTATAGAAGAGGCCTGTACTAGAGGAGAGGTACTTAATAGTGAAAAGACTACCAGAAACTAATTGTAATTGTCATGTCTGATGCTGTTAAGTACAAATAAATGGCTATAAAATAAAGGCCTCCACATGTTGGACCTATGTCACCATGCAAGCCTTAAAGGCCTAGGCATGTCCCATGATTGATGCCAAGAGACAAAGTAATAATAACATCTGTCCGATTTCAGATCATTGAACGAGCTGTCAAAGGCAAGCCTCTAGCAGAGAAGATCGAGGTGAAGACGGACGAGGGCAAGTCGATCCTGTTCCCGGAGGAGTCGTTCTCGCAGTTCGAGGAGGAGCTGTTCTGCAGCTAGGCGCGCATGGACGCGGATGGAGGCGGCTGACGCGGCGCTGGGCAGGCTGGTGCTGGGCGCCGCCGCGGCCGGCTGCGCGCTGCTGGCGCTCTGGGTCAACACTTACCCGTTCATTGACGAGGGTACGCGCTTACGGACCGTGTGCTTACTTATGCCAATAATAATAATATTCAATTAACCAATGTCGGTCACGGCTGCGGCACTACGGGGATTGGCTAACTACGCATGAGATACCTTGGAAATTTGTAGAAGTACCTACTGATAGTTTAATTTGTTCTATTGATACTAAAAATAGTTATGTCGATTATTATTCTTCGACCGTCATGCAGGAATTGCTGGCGTTGATATGTTAATAGTAGCGTGTATCTCATTCCAGACCTGGTCATCTACAGGCACATCCCGGACCCACAGTGGGTGCTGCTGGGCTGCGCGTCCTGGGGGCTGCTGTTCGTGGGGGGGCTCATGTCCTTCACGCTCTACCACCTGCTGCCGCACCTCTGACCTCGCGCCTCACCCTTTACCCGTCTCTCACTTTACATTACCACAACACATTGGCAAGCACTGCTTTCTTTTGCAAGAATACACCTAAAACGCGACTCGTATCTTGCACTTTATTCTGTAAGAATAAATCTATAAACCTACCTACAATTGGCAAGGATAAGTCTATAACATTTTCTTTGTCTTTAACTGACAACGATAAATACTTGAATACCCAAATACCTCAAACATTTCACTGCCAGAACAAATCTTGTACTAAATTGTTTTGCCCCAAGAAACTGTTCCCAGCAATTTGTAAAATTAAATTGTTAAACAAACTCCGGACTGGTAAAACACATATTTTGGAGAAATTTACATTATTCGTATCGGAGCAACTAACAACAATGGCTAATACAGACAAGAGAAAAGAGTGGATCATAATCGGCATCTCCGGAGTCACCTGCGGCGGGAAAACGACTTTAGCCAACAGACTGAGAGACATTCTGACTCCAGTGCACGTGTTCCACCAAGACAAATACTTCTACCCGGACGACAGTCCGAAGCACGTGAAGTGTCCCGGGTTAGACCACAACAACTATGATATACTGTCGTCTTTGGATATGGAGGCTATGTATAAGGATGTGCTGAAGACTATCAGTGGAGAAGACCGCTCGCACCAGGCGAGCGAGGAGCGCGCGGCCGGCAAGATGGCGGCGCCGGGGAAGAAGTTTCTGATCGTTGAGGGGTTCACTGTGCTGAATTATAAGCCGCTGGTGGAGATCTGCGATTTGAGGTGAGTTGTATAAAGGTTTATTACTTCTATACATCTTTTTGTTTAGAAATATGTCAATAAATAAACTTTCGAACTGTTACTATGAACTTGAACTTTGTGCGCAAGCATCGAAGTCTAGATATACCGTCTTAGTTTGTACATGTACTTAATAATTATATACTTAATCACTTTGTTAGCGCGTGTAGAATGTATAGCGTGATCTCAATCTATTAAAATGATGTTTTGTATCGAGCTACTACGGCGGCGGCCGCCCGTGCTGGCTGCGCCCGTGCCCAGAACTAACCTACTAGCAAAATTCAGTCCATTAAATGGTGGACATATTTTCGTGCACTATGAGTGAATTCGCAGAGTGACGCTAAGTATTCTTAGTTACCAGGTTTGTAAAGTGTAACTAGGCTCGCCACGTTATCGCATTAGGTTAAGTTACCTGTAAGGATAGTTGTAAGTTTATATTACATAAATAAATACTTTATTTAGAGACATAACGGATGCAGACGCATCCTGAATACGTCTCTTGACGCGAAGGTACTAGTAGTACGTAGGTCGGATATAGGATTTTTGCCGACTACAAGCCTCACGCGACAGTCACACGACGTTTAAGCAGTTCTCTCTTGTCATGATATCCCCGGGCGCACTTGGCAACATGTATCAACCGGTTCCCCGGCGCAGATACTACCTGGTGCTGGAGTACGGCGAGTGCTTGTCGCGGCGCTGCTTCCGGCTGTACGAGCCGCCCGACGTGGACGGCTACTTCGACTCCTGCGTCTGGCCCGAGCACCTCAACTACCGCGCCGAGGTGAGCTCACTCACCTTGTATTCTCTCTCTTTCTCCCCCTCTCCCTCTCGCTTTATCAATATCTAACTTTTCCTCACACCTAATTTCATTCTCTCTATCCCTACCCCTCCCTAAAACTTGATATGATCATGTCAATAGATTCCATGTAATGAAATCGTAAACTTATCTTCATCTCTCCCACCCACCTTTCTCTTTCCTCTCTGTCTTTCTCTTTCCCTCCTTCCATCTCTTACAAATCTCACTTCCTTTATCACCCTTTGTTATATTCGTTTCGTTTTCAGAATTTTAAAACAAACATCTGTATCTGTATATCTTCAGAAGATAATATAAATATTTGACTTGCTGAAGATTCGTCCAAAATGTTAGTTTGTCGTATGGTAATCATAAATCACGGCATTAAAAACGTCACTAGCGTTCCCTTAATCAATTAATTTATACGTCATTCGACCTCCCTAGTTGAGTGTCTTGTTTAGTTTTAATTTAGTGCGGGGTCCATGTAATAAGTAGTACAGATGAAATATTTCGCAATTGTAGAACCACTGTGTTACAATGAAAATCTATAAACTTACTATGCCATAATGGCGTTCGGTTCTCTCATTGCCTACCCCGCTGAGAAAGTGGCTTGAAGTTTAATTAGTTTAGAAAATATATAGTTAAGTCTATAACAATCTAATTAAATACAATGGTTTCCAGGTGGAGAAAGACAAGCGTATAGTCCTGCTGGACGGCACGCGCACCGACTCGCTGGACCAGGTGCTGGCGGACCTGAGGGCCCTTGGCACTGCTCCAGTCCAGTAGCCGCGGTTATGTCAGACATCTTGCTGGTCCCAGGGGAATGCGACACGCGCAGGTGTTGAACGCTTACATCATTAGCACTCCTGTATGGCTCTCCTACAGTACTTACTAGAAGGGATTGCAATCCAGCGGCATTTTTTGTTAGATCTAGCACATGACACTGGATCCAGCAGTGCTCAAGGTAAGCTGGATACAGCCGGACTGCTTGATTCAGCATTTCAATCCCTACTCCCTAGTACCTTGCTGCTTGGTCCCAGGGGAAGGGTCATGTACAATGCTGCGACTGCGCCACAACCACTTGGCTGTATGGTCCCAGGGGAAGCGTTTACAGTCCTGCTAGGACCCAGGGGTGTGACTCGTGGCCAGCAAGGTAACTAGTAGAAGCTGTCTTTGTTCTTGCAAAGCAGATATGGACTGAACACCTGTTTTGTACTGTTTATGTGAGATGTCCACACTAAACCGCAGTAGAAAATTATGTGTAGAGAAAGAGACCCAGCTTCGCACGTGTGTCATGGATGTTCACAAATTCGATTGTTGCTTAGGCGATTTCGCGTATAAAACTGATAATAGGAGAATAGAAATGCCACACGTTCGAAAGACGCGACTGCCTATCTTGCTAAAAGCCTTATGTTTGTATTTGTCGCCCCGTCCGGTACGAACTGGGTCAATGCTACCTTAGTTATAGGGCCGATAAGATAATTGCTTGCAATGAAAGCTACAAGGACATGCGTTTCTATTTATCTTATTATCAGTTCTGTGCTATCGCTAATTTCGCGTTAGGTATTCGGAAATTGGTCTATCTTACATCCAGTTTTTATTGAATTTTAAATTATAAAAAACTATAACTATACTAAACTTCACACCACTTCGCTAGCGGGGCAGGCACAGAGAACACAATAAACTGCACATAAGTTTATTTTTATGGTTAATCTTACACTTTTATTGTAATCATATTATGTCATCTCCCACAGTCATTGATTGTATGATTTGGTCTAGAACTTTTAAGAAAGTATATATTACTCATGTATATTTTGACGCTCAAAAGAGTAACTACCGAGTTTCTTGCCGGTTTCTTCTCGGTAGAATCAGCATTCCCAACCGGTGGTAGATTCACATTGCTCTAAAGATTTTGTAAAATTGACGATTTAGAAGTGCTTTTTTTTAGGGCCTACATAAATAAAGAACAAAGACATTTTGAATTTGAATTTGTATTGAGCAAACTGTGCAGTTTGAAATTTTCCTGAAAGATACTCACTTAACAACTGGCTGTTAGACACACGTTAGAACACACCTGAGCGGGTTTAGCGGTTTTACTATTAATTAGTGAGTGGTAGTAAATACTATTTATAGGTCAGTGTTCGTGTTAACGTTTGTGAGCGTACACAACTCAAGAGCGTATTTATTGCAGAGTGTCGTCTATCAATATATGGTGTGGCTAAACTGGTGAAAATACTCGTAACTAGAAAATGTATTTTCATATTGATTCATTGCATATTCTGGTATAATACTTTTAGATTCAATTTCATTTGTACGGGAAATAATATTTAATTATTGTGCTATGATTACTTAAAAGCATTTATATCAAGTTACCGGAATGAGTAATGTACAAATGTGCGCGGTTCTCCGTAATTTCTTTAGGCAACACTTGAAGCGACCTTTTTTGACATTGAACTGTATAAAGATGTGCTGAAGACTACACAAAAGTTAACACGTTGTATGTGTTGCTTAGGCAATGCGGTTCGAAGATAAACTATGACAAGAGAACAATTACAGTAATTTGTTATGGAAAAGATTAAACATTTTTGAATTAGTTTTTTCATAAATCTTTGAGATTTTCACTCCCAATATTCATACCGATATGTTAATTCTTTCCAACTTAATGTTAACATATACATACATATATACGGAAACGGGACCAGAGCATATAAAGAGACAGTTTTTAAAATCAATGAATCAATTAAGTTCCGTTTTAAAACACTCAAAGATGTATACAATATTTATGGAATTACTGTATAAGTACATATAAATCTTTTTATGCTGACGCAAAAATATGTATATAATGTACTAAATACAACACTATTTATGTAACTTAAGAGAATATATCCTCCTATTTTCAATGTTAAATATGCCTGTTTATACGATAAGCTAGAAATGAAATTAGTAGCGTATGTTAGTCTCATTCGTCGTTATATTACAAATGCGGTGTACGTTTTGTATTTTATCCTTTCACTGTGCATTTTGATACAACCATACTAATGTTATTTTTGTTACACATTTTGATGGGAGCTATTAGTATTTTTCTGAAATATGTCGCTATAATGTAAGACAGACTTAAAAAATTATTAGCAAGATATTTAAGGTTCTGTGGTCAATGAACTTCCAACATAATCGCAGTCATAAATTGAATCTGTCAAATCCCATTGACATACTTGAAACTGGCGAGAAACGAGTTGTTTTATAGCGCAAGCAACTCCACTATAATCGCCAAGTTTAAATGTTAAAATGTTTTGAGATTCTTGCGACAAACATTTTTGTTAATTTTAAGTTGTTTGATTTGCAATTATCTTTGATTCAGAAGGTAATGGGCAACTTTATTTAATTAATTATTTGTCGGACACTTTTCTCGCTGTTTCTTTTATTAAATCTCATTACGTTTATATAATAATTAACTAGTGCCTGGTGCATATCGAATATAAAGTGTTGTGTCACATCGTAGTGTCGCGCCGCGTCGCCTGCGCGCTTGCTGTGACCATTTTAAATTAACTGTTCAATATTAATAAATTATGTTATTATTAAAACATGGGTTTTGTTTGCTTAAATTAAAAAAAAAAAATCGTTAATTAGGTATGGCCTTTTAGAAGTTCACATCGATGATTGGTAGATTCTTGCAATAAACCTGTCCTGACTAAACTATAAGGAGTTCCCCCGATTTAAAAGCATTTTTGGTTTAAAATAAAATGTCATTTAATGAAGCTGAAATGTAACTAAATGAAGTTAAGTACATAGAAATATGTGAAGAAGTAGAGGCTAGTGGCTACCTGATCGCCTGTACGATCACAAACACAATATCCATTACTTCATCCTAACAGTGACGGCGGTCGCTCCGTTGAAACATGATGCACTAATGCACGGCACGAATTAGGGCTGTTACACATAAACACGATATGTGCGTAGCTACGTGGACGCGTCGACGTGACCACGACCGCTCTGACAACAGCGAAACGACAGAGAAGAGGAGAGAGAGGTGGCATAGGGGTTGGGTCAGAAAAGGCACTGGGCCCGCAGTACGACTTCCTCCCCTTTGCGCCGCACCTGTAAGCCGCACCCGCTCGCTGGCAGACTCACCGGGCTTCCCCAACGGGTTCCACCTAGGGATGGCGATCTGAGATCGATTAATCGAAAAATCGATTTTTCAAGCTAATTTTTTAAATCGATATGTAGTACTGGATCGATTCATTGGATCGATACATCACCCTTTAGAATCGACTTTCGATTTTTTCTGTTTTGGTATAAACCATACAATTAGTTGAAGGTGCCTGTAGTACTACTCAAAAACTCGCCAGATGGCTGTGTGTTTAGTCTCCTTCGCCTAACTTCTCTTCAATATAAAAAAAGTTGAGTTTATTATTGTGGATTGGATCCCAGCAGACTGACTGTTGTTTTTAAAAAGTTTAGACATAATATGGGAAATATAAGCTAAATTATCTAATTGCTATATGACCAAATGGAAATAAATGCCTCGTTGTCTACTTAATCTGAATCTTTGATATGGTGATAAAAATAATTGTTATAATCGAATTCCCTGATTAAAAAATCCGTTATTTTATAACAAATAAATTTATTATAATGAAGTATCGTTAATCATAATAAAATTTAAAACAAGACATGTCTTGTTTTTAATCTAATTTATTTATACTTACATTGTAAAAGCGAATTTGAAAAAAGATCGATTTTTTGGAAATCGATCTTTTAGACCTCGATTTTTTTGTGGATCGATTCATTAGGTCACGATTCGAATCGATTTAAAAATCGATCTTTTTCGGCGAGAATCGCCATCCCTAGTTCCACCCGGTGGGTCCGACCGCGCCGAGGGTGTGCCGGATAGCGCAAGGGGAGGACTCTCACGCCGAGAGGCCCAGCTGCAGCAGAAAAGAGCACCCCGCTCGAGGCCCGAAACCGCCCCCAGGGGCGAAGATACCCGACGACGCCCGCAGTACGTAGCTCGGTGCGGGGGCGAGTGACAGCCTGCCCGCCGGGCCCCTAAGTTGCTGCGCCACTACGTGGGGCAGTGCCCTTAGAAAAGTCTATGTGAGGGTCTTATTACCGCTTGGACTTGCCCAAGGTAGCGACGCCACTGCGCGCAAGAGCCCGGAGGTTGTGCCGTTAGTAAAGTTTATGTGAGGGTCTTCTTAGAAGCGTTTGCAGCTGGACGAGTCAGTAGAGCTAGATGTCTAACGCCGCCCCCGTCAACTACCAGCTAGAGGCCACAAGAGAGTACTCACACGCCGCCGCCGTCGCAGAACTTCCTGCTCTCGCGCGGCGCGGCGGCGCGGTGCTCGGCGCGCAGCGCGTGCGACGCCACGCCCGCCGCCGCCGCGTCCGTCGCCCGCCTCCGCCTCCGCCAGCGAGCGCTTGCTGCGCTCCTCCAGCCTGGTGACATGCGATACTGTTGTTACATTGTTATTATGGTTTACGGCAGTAGGTGACCCTTGATCTCAAAACGCATTTGGCACTTACTTAGGTACTTGTTTATGACAATAGGCTAGATGACTAAAAAATTCTATTTAGTCCGTCAGTTAGATTATAAAAAATATTGAACACGTATTTTTTTATTTATTTGTCAAACAAACATTGACGAAGATACAATGCATTTAAGTTGCGCGTGACGTCACGCTTTCGTAATTTTTTTACAAAATAGTGACCTCGTAAGTCCCCACTCCAAAACTTGATGCTCTTTATCTTTGTAATTTTTTGTTCATTTGATAGCACGAAAAATATGTGTCTATTATTTTTGTATAATCTAATAACTGACGGACAAAATAGAATTATAGTTTTTTTAATGCAGTCATCATCCATAATGTAATAACTCAGAATGCCAAAGTAGTGACCTACACCAGTTACAGTTAGCTACAATATACCTAGACGCAGGAAAGTTTCTGAACAGCTAAACCATCAATTCTCATTACCCCCACGTATCCATCCCCATTTGGGGTCAGATGGGAATCACCCTGTCCCTCTCACCTGTTGTTCTGCACATCGTACTGCAGCGCGGGGTCCGGGGTGTCGGAGGCGTGTGGTAGATGCGCGACGCGCGGCAGCGACTCGTCGTTGCGCAGCGCCGGCAGCGCGCGCGACAGGAAGCGCAGCGTGTGGTTGCGGATCAGCTCGCTGCAACAGACGGACACCAGTAAAACTGTCACCTCGTCAAAATATATCGCGGGTTTAATGTAGGGAAGTATAACGGAAGGAGGTTCGATTCGAATAATTAAACAAGGCAGTATTTTTAAGACAATAGGTAAATTCGGTGAGATCTTACTGTCAAACCAAAGAAGTTAGGGTTTTGCGCATGTGTAGGTAAGTACGTCCCATTTTAAGAGCGACCTCCTGTTTATAAAAATCGTAAGTATAATAGAGCGATGGTGGTTTAATTGCTAGAGTAGTGTCTTAAAGTGAGGGGTGTAGGTTCAAGCCGGAGCAAACAACACCATGAAGTTCATCACTAAGTAACGTCTCCCTATAACAAAAGCGTTAATAGTATTTTGTTGGCTTTCGAATAAAGTTAAAGAACTGTGTGGCATATGCAAGTAAGTATAGTCAGCCACTCATCATATCCAAGTGGTTATAGATCTATTGTATTAATAACATGTCGCTCGGATCCAGACTGTCGTTTTGTTAACGGAAGCGGTACTCACAAGGGGTAGGGCTCGCCGTCGGGGTTCTGCCCCCATGGGGTTGCGGGGGATGTCGCCGCGGTTGAGGTCGCCGCACAGGTTGTGCGCCGTCACGTGCGGCTTGGCGTCCGTCGCCTCCGGGCACTCGGAGTCCACCTTGCGGTACGGCGGAGGACGTACCCTGGGGAACAATGCGGGGGGTTAGAGTAATGAGAGACAATATGTTCCCCTGCAGAAATAATAGGGTTCAATAGAGAATATAATGTCCAACTGATTAGTCACTACAATCAACGGAGTGCTATGCTTTTTTGGGTATTCGGCTCATAGACTCCAACGATGAGTAAATGGAGGTGTCATTCTAGACCAGCTGTGGACGCATAGATGTTTATCAAAAATTACCTATATTTAATTTTTCTAGTTTACTTTTCTAAAATAAAGTAGTCACAGACACACAGCAGCGTTTCCTGCCAAGTTCAAAAAAGAAGCCGGGTATTATTATTTCATCATTACTCATGGGCTGCGAAAGCGTCAATTCCTTAAGTTTCCTCTTTAGAAACATAAAGAAGTCCCCTGGCTAAACAAGTATGAGAGTTTCAAACACCATGTTGTTCTCCTCGGTCAGCATGTCAATGGTTTCTCGTTTAAATAATGAAAAAAGTTTAGGTACTTAAAAGTTGAGTTGATTGAAGGAAAGAAAGAAAGAAAAACAATTTATTTAGTGACACAAAATTTTACAATATTTAGGGCCGATTTTTTAATGGTCAGATAAGAATTAACCGTCTGATTATTTATAAAGTCACCAATTTGCGGATGTCATACGGTATTTGACATACGAAACAGGCAATGATAATTTACAATCATCCGGACTGTGATTTATTCGATTGTTATCTTTTATCTGACTGTTGAAAAATCAGCCCTTAAATGGTAATGATATAGTAAGTAAGTGACACTAAAAAGGCATCTACTCAGCATGTGTCGGGCAGCCTAGTGGCGCCACGACGCTGGTCATATATACACTATATACGTATATAATCTACTTATCGTACTGTATGTTTTCCATATAATTTCACTTATGAGCTTCGCGACGAGATGCGACCTGTGGTGCAATGACTTGCTGCACTTGCAGTGAAAGTGCGGGCGAGCGCCGCAATAAACATAACTTAATTGTTCTCCAAATTAACACTTTCCCTCTAACAGTCGCGGTGATAACGATTTCGTGTTTTTGAGTTGTTATGTTGCAGAACATTTAACGAACAGTTGTTTTGCATAAGCAACATTTCGTATCCAAAAATAAGCGTCTGATAGAGAAGAGGGGCCTTGCGTTCATCCTTATCGTTTTGCGTCTTGATACGGCAATACAATAGCTGCCTATTTGTAGATATAGTTCTGTAAGTAACAGCGCATCATCTTTGGGAGAGGTCTAAAAGATTTTGATATCAG
>OX596223.1:106100-199965 GCA_951394215.1 Glyphodes perspectalis
TGATTGCATTTTTGGCATCAGTATCGATCACTAATCACCCCCTGATAGTTATTTTGAAAATATATTTCATGTACAGAATTGACCTCTCTACAGATTTATTATAAGTATAGATAAACGGAAACCTAAAACAAAATTAAACCTAGCTAGATAGATTAATTGCCCCCGAAACCCCCTACATACTAAATTTTATGAAAATTCTTGGAGCCGTTTTCGACATTCAGATTACAATATAGATAGGTATACAATAGTTTTTTTATTTAAAGATACGTATTAATAATATCATAATGACACATAATTTGAATATACTATACAAATTCAAAACCTCGGACACAACAAAAGGTAGATTTATACTACCGCATTGAATGTACTACAAATACAAAACGCTAGAATAAAATGATTCGGACCGCGCGTATTTTTGAATTCGTTAATATTTTCATCTGATTCATCTCCACTAGATGTGTAATCATCGTCACCCACACAGTCTGTATATGAAATTGCGGGTACGGAACACTCTTCTATGTACGATCGCACTTGACTGTTAAGGTTAGCTTGACCGCTTTCTTCCACAGCTAGTTTACTAAACACTATGCTGCCTACGCCCAACTTACAACAACTAACGTTTAATAAATATCTACAAATAAAGCAATATTCAGCATTCTTCTGTGTAAATACTGTTTAACTAACTTTAAAACTGCTAGTTTCGGTATAAGAATAGAAGTATGTGTAATAGAGTTATAAACTATGTCTACATTTCTTTTATACCAATATAAGCTTAATTAGAACCCAGAAAATACTTTTTATCAGCAGCTGAATAATTCGCAAAATAAAGAACCTTATAAGATTTCAAAATAATATTAAAGCTGTTATTCAGATACAAGCATTTTAAAACCGAATTTTAACACTATTATTCAGCATCTAGTTGCTGAGGGTACTTTATACAGAATATAGCATTTTTAACAGCAATAAGCTTAATAATGTTTGTATAATAGTATTGTACATTACGTTTATTCAGCTTGTTATCTTTTAGCTTACTGTTATGCAAATTAAAGCTATGTGAAACTCTGTAAGCTTAAAAACGTTTGTGTAATATTGAGAATAAAAGTTATTACTAAGCCTTAAGAAAGAAGCCGAAATTATACAAATTTTACTAAGCTTAAAAAATTATAATAGCCGTAATACAACGTTAGTCAGAATTTAGCTATTTCCTTAACTGTAACACAAATGTTACGTAACTATTAACTGTGTTATGAGTCGCATTAGTACTGTTATCATGCTTGTGTGTTACTTGGGCAGTTAGATTATAAAAAATATTGAACACGTATTTTTTTATTTATTTGTCAAACAAACATTGACGAAGATACAATGCATTTAAGTTGCGCGTGACGTCACGCTTTCGTAAAATTTTTACAAAATAGTGACCTCATAAGTCCCCACTCCAAAACTTGATGCTCTTTATCTTTGTAATTTTTTGTTCATTTGATAGCACGAAAAATATGTGTCTAGTATTTTTGTATAATCTTACTGACGGACTAAATAGAATGATAGTTTTTTTAATGCAGTCATCATCCATAATGTAATAACTCAGAATGCTAAAGTAGTGACCTACACCAGAATTACAGTTAGCTACAATATACCTAGACGCAGGAAAGTTTCTGAACAGCTAAACCATCAATTTTCATTACCCCACGTATCCATCCCCATTTGGGGTCAGATGGGAATCACCCTGTCCCTCTTACCTGTTGTTCTGCACATCGTACTGCAGCGCGGGGTCCGGGGTGTCGGAGGCGTGTGGTAGATGCGCGACGCGCGGCAGCGACTCGTCGTTGCGCAGCGCCGGCAGCGCGCGCGACAGGAAGCGCAGCGTGTGGTTGCGGATCAGCTCGCTGCAACAGACGGACACCAGTAAAACTGTCACTCGTCAAAATATATCGCGGGTTTAATGTAGGGAAGTATAACGGAAGGAAGTTCGATTCGAATAATTAAACAAGGCAGTATTTTTAAGACAATAGGTAAATTCGGTGAGATCTTACTGTCAAACCAAAGAAGTTAGGGTTTTGCGCATGTGTAGGTAAGTACGTCCATTTTAAGAGCGACCTCCTGTTTATAAAAATCGTAAGTATAATAGAGCGATGGTGGTTTAATTGCTAGAGTAGGGTCTTAAAGTGAGGGGTGTAGGTTCAAGCCGGAGCAAACAACACCATGAAGTTCATCACTAAGTAACGTCTCCCTATAACAAAAGCGTTAATAGTATTTTGTTGGCTTTCGAATAAAGTTAAAGAACTGTGTGGCATATGCAAGTAAGTATAGTCATCCACTGATCATATCCAAGTGGTTATAGATCTATTGTATTGATAACATGTGGCTCGGATCCAGACTGTCGTTTTGTTAACGCAAGCGGTACTCACAAGGGGTAGGGCTCGCCGTCGGGGTTCTGCCCCATGGGGTTGCGGGGGATGTCGCCGCGGTTGAGGTCGCCGCACAGGTTGTGCGCCGTCACGTGCGGCTTGGCGTCCGTCGCCTCCGGGCACTCGGAGTCCACCTTGCGGTACGGCGGAGGACGTACCCTGGGGAACAATGCGGGGGGTTAGAGTAATGAGAGACAATATGTTCCCCTGCAGAAATAATAGGGTTCAATAGAGAATATAATGTCCAACTGATTAGTCACTACAATTAACGGAGTGCTATGCTTTTTTGGGTATTCGGCTCATAGACTCCAACGATGAGTAAATGGAGGTGTCATTCTAGACCAGCTGTGGACGCATAGATGTTTATCAAAAATTACCTATATTAAATTTTTCTAGTTTACTTTTCTAAAATAAAGTAGTCACAGACACACGGCAGCGTTTTCTGCCAAGTTCAAAAAAGAAGCCGGGTATTATTATTTCATCATTACTCATGGGCTGCGAAAGCGTCAATTCCTTAAGTTTCCTCTTTAGAACATAAAGAAGTCCCCTGGCTAAACAAGTATGAGAGTTTCAAACACCATGTTGTTCTCCTCGGTCAGCATGTCAATGGTTTCTCGTTTAAATAATGAAAAAAGTTTAGGTACTTAAAAGTTGAGTTGATTGAAGGAAAGAAAGAAAGAAAAACAATTTATTTAGTGACACAAAATTTTACAATATTTAGGGCCGATTTTTTAATGGTCAAATAAGAATTAACCGTCTGATATAATATAAAGTCACCAATTTGCGGATGTCATACGGTATTTGACATACGAAACAGGCAATGACAATTTACAATCATCCGGACTGTGATTTATTCGATTGTTATCTTTTATCTGACTGTTGAAAAATCAGCCCTTAAATGGTAATGATATAGTAAGTGATACTAAAAAGGCATCTACTCAGCATGTGTCGGGCAGCCTAGTGGCGCCACGACGCTGGTCTTATGCTAATACGTATATAATCTACTTATCGTACTGTATGTTTTCCATATAATTTCACTTATGAGCTTCGCGACGAGATGCGACCTGTGGTGCAATAAATTCCTGCATTTGCAGTGAAAGTGCAGGCGAGCGCCGCAATAAACATAACTTAATTGTTCTCCAAATTAACACTTTCCCTCTAACAGTCGCGGTGATAACGATTTCGTGTTTTTGAGTTGTTATGTTGCAGAACATTTAACGAACAGTTGTTTTGCATAAGCAACATTTCGTATCCAAAAATAAGCGTTTGACAGAGAAGACGGGCCTTGCGTTCATCCTTATCGTTTTGCGTCTTGATACGGCAATACAATAGCTGCCTATTTGTAGATATAGCTCTGTAAGTAACAGCGCATCATTTTTGGGAGAGGTCTAAAAGATTTTGATATCATATTGATCGTTTCAGGATTTGAGTAGAACTCAAAAGGATCTCGGATCTCCTCATTCGCTAACTGTGAACAATGGATTAATCTCAATAATTCCACGTGAATAAGTTTTCTCAAAAATGTTCACTGCTAAATCAATCTGCCTTTTTGTGTAAAGGTCCCAGTTATTCAGATGACACAGTATTTTTTTTAGACTCTGGGCCGAGCACTGTTCTGTTCTTTATAGCCGAATGTGTTCGATAACACATGTGGCAGATATATTGTCTGGTATAAAAATTGTGAACTGACCTCGGCGGCGTCGCATTAGGTGACTCGACGAAGGCATAGTACCCTTCCGGCGCGTCTTCCGCGTCCGGGTCGTCGGCGGGAGCGTCGTCAGTGCGCGGCGCTACTGGCGCGGTAGGCGCGGGCGCCGGCGCGGACGGGGACGTCGTCGGCTCAGGTAGGGCTGATGACGTCAGCGCCGACAGGATGCTCTGGGAAAGATGCCAAGACGTCAGAAACAAAGATTATACCTAGTTATGGTCCTAATGCCCATTTAGGCATAATTCACGGGCGAATCAAATCGTAAGTTAATCCTTTACAAAGTTTTTATCAACTAAAACGTTAACAGTGGATCAGATACGTTGAGACTGCATGTACAGGTAGATCTACTATTTATTCTGGGTTTGCTAGAAGTAATTTTACAATCCAAATTAATCTGCGATAGCTATGGTGTTTTAATTATGAAAGTCCGGAGTCTTAAACAAACATTCTACTCCTAATTAGAAAATGTATGATCAGCCGCAAATTTACCGGCTAGAATGTTGGGGCTAATAAGGCAAGTTTTTCAAATTTTCAAGCATTTCATAGGCAATTGTCGTGTTGTGGTCAATTCTTCAGATTGACGATTGTGGCGAAGATTGTCTGAGCGCAAACGACTGTGGTTGGGTCAATTGTCATAGCCGCACGGAAACGGAATGTGTGAAGTTGCAGAACATTATTCTACTTTCAATCATTTTATTTGGGAACAGAAGTATGATGCCGCTATTCCTGCTACTAGTACATCAATTTATTATGTAGGTAAGTAATAAATAACATGTCTCCCACAGATTCCCCCAGATCTCAACGCCACAGTGTGTAATATTCCCTTAAGTTAATATTTATATTTCTATTTCATTATGTCACATGGATCGTGACAGATGAACGAAAATCGTCACTGACGGACAGCTAAAGTATCATAGGGCGGTAAGATCTGACCATCTTCATGCCGTTAGTGATAGGAGCCAACACAGTGCAGAGAGTGGTGTCACACAAATGAGGAGTTCCCTTGGTACCACAGTAGGATCTAAACGGCTGACAAAAAGTATCGTATATAGCAAAACAATTGACCCGCGACAAGTGCCATAACAGGCTGCTCGGCAGTTACTTGGTACGAGCGGCGCAATGCGGTCGCCGCGGTAACGGTGCGCGCGCGCACGCTCGCTCCAGGGGATATCGTTACACCGTAAGGGAAATGAGCTAGTTCGCAGAACGCAGGGATGTATCTACAATGATTGACATGTATTAGTAGCGAGTCTTAATTCTTCATAGATTCGGTCGTAGTAATTACCTACTACTGGTTTTCAAGGTTCTTTAAGAACTTTAATTCTGCTTTCCAAAACCAGTAACGAGACGTGGAATAAAATTCAATGATGGTGGAGTCTCATGTTGGTTTGGGACTTAAAAAGAAAGCGCCAACTGTGTTCTTAGCCTAGCATGTCGTAAAAGGCTACTTATGGTGTATGGATTGTTAAGGTTGTGATTATGTAGGCGACGAGCTAGCAACTTATTTTGCGACAGAAAGTGGTTAAAATTTAGTAGAGCTGCCCCTTTGACTCTGCCTACCCCTTCGGGTATTAAGGGCGTGATGATATGTGTGTACTTATGTTAAGTAGTTTTTGTCATTAAATCCCTTTCAAATAAATGATTTCAACGTCATACTCATTTCGTGCTTACATAGGCTGAATATTAATCATGTAAGAATTTGTTTTTAATCTCGATATTGATAGTCCATGGCATAGGCACTTGGTTCACCAATAATTTAAAAACCTCGGCTATAAACGTTACTCGCTCTTTATTAGCACTTGCTATATTCCATGGTAAACCGTTTAACTGGTAATTTACGGCGATTCAAATCTTCGAGCTCTTCTAGTTTCTAATTACGTACTCGTACTCTTATGAACTTACTTTCATCGCGCATAGCACTTAACTGCTACAAATTACTACAATCAAATTGGTTAGCTGTAGTTGTAGTTTAAAACAATTTTTCGGAAAGATGCCACCGGCATTTTGTGAAAACGACGCCAGCGTCCCAGTTCGTTTCGGTGTCAGTCGAAAATTGCTATAATTCATGAAACAACCAGCTGTTTGTGACAGCTGTCATTTGGTGATCCCAGCCGGGCTGCGCAAATTGACTCGCAACAGTAAATGAAATTATAATCACGTCACCTATAGTTCCGTGTGTGTGGGTAATTGGGTAGTAAAATAAGATTATTGCCTTGGTCTTAGAGTCTAAGACTTAGACGAAGAGGCTTTTAGAACCAATTAAGTTAAACGATCATGTTACTAACTTATATAAAGCGATAAAGGTTTTTTATATCTGACGGGCCGCTTGATCTAGCCACTGGATAAAAACCCTGGCAATAAAATCAAAGGCCGCGCTGGGTCTCGTTAGGGCTGAGATTAAGGATTGTAACCCAACGGCATCAGATCCAGAGAGCAAAAAAAATGTTAGAATGGTTGATAAAGCATTGATATCCCTAGTAGGGATTGCAATCGAGCGGTATGGGACCAGCACATGTGGCTGGAACCTCAACCGCTAAATTGTGCTGGACCTAGCTGGATAACTGGATCCAGCATTGCAATCCTATGCTGGGGTCAATATAGTCACTTCTGCTCGAGTCTTAACTAAAAACATAAAAAAAAAAACAGTGACTGAACTTTAAGGAGTACCTAATGATAAGTGTGAACTCTATCTATACATACAGGTAGCGGTAGTGTCCACATCAAATTGATCATCATCTTCCTAGCGTTAAGTCCCGTGCTTAGACGGGGTCCGCTTAGACCATGATCCAGGATTTAGCGAGTCTAGTAATTACATTGAAGCGACTGCCGATCTGACCTTCGTAACCCTAAGATAGGGGAACCAGACAATTTTTGGATCATGGTTACAAATCCAAAGTTATTTGAATTTGCAGGTTTCATCACGATGTTTTCTCTCACCGTCGAGCTAGTGGTATAAATACGTACATAGATTTGAAAAATCCAGAGGTACGTGCCCGGGTTTGAACCCGCATTCCTCGGTTAAGAGGCGCGTGTCTTTACCATTGAGCTACCACCGCTACGTTAAATTCTACTATTCTACTTACTCCACATCAAATCGATACAATTAATAAAAAATAACTAGTTCCGATTATACATTTGTTTGTTAGTTTTGTCATTAGCGCAGCTCAAATGAAAATGTAGTACACTCGTGTATTAAATGGCGGACATAATAGAAAAATAATAAGGCTTCGCTCGGCGGCCCGAGAAAGACAGCCTCCTTGTCAAAATTACCGATACAGATGCCTAAACTTTCTCGAATTGCTATGTTCGTACATTAATGAGCAGAGCTTTAGCAGCAGAAATATTTTATTGCGAGCTGTCGAGATAGAAGTCGAGTGGAAAGTTTTCTGAAACTACGAGTTCTCTAGATAAACCGTAATTATGGCCGCAGACATCCTTATAAGGGTCTAATCTAACGGCAGCTGGACATTAGTAAATAATTTATTAACTGCAGCAGAAAGCTTCGAAATGCTCTTTTAGACATTTTGTCTAATATATTATACTTAAATGGCCTTCGGCAATTAAATATATCCAAGACAAACCTGCAGTTTTTGCAAATTTGACCCTAGAATGTAGGCCTTCATTTACTTAGTCATCATCCATCATCATCAGCCTATCGTCGTCCACTGTTGGACATAGGCCTCTTCCAAAACACGCCACTCAGTACGATTTGCGGCTATTCTCATCCAGCTCTTACCCGCTACCCTGCGGAGATCGTCTTCCACCTAGTCTAAGCGCGTCCTTAGACTTAAAGATTACCCGAAGATTTACCTTGTGTTTTGTTTAAATTCAAATGTTTTATTTCGACAAGCTCGATGGCGCATTCGGTAGTGACCCTGCCCCATGCGCCAAGTGTTGTGGGTTCGATCCCCATCCATAACAAATATTCGTATGATGAATACTTGTGTGTGTTCTGTGTCTGGGTGTTAATATCCAATATTTAAGTATATATTTGTAATACCACTGTTGATTCTGATATCCGTAACACAAGTGCTTAAGCTACTTACCTTGGAGTCAGATCAATGTATGTGATGTAGTTAGTCTTTGCAAAGTACGGACATGTGAAAAGAATGGATGAGGAAAGATTGACCTAAACAGATATACAATGCGAAGGTGGAAGGATGTAGAATCCGCGGAAGGTCCAGGCTTACCTACCACGACCAGATTGGTCGTGTGTTAACCGACGGTTATGTTAGGAGTCATAAAAACCGTAGAGCTTGTATGAAGAGAATCAAGAATGTTGAAGTAACAAGTGAGGTGTGTAAGAACCGTGCCATATGGCGTTCGGATCCTCTGCCTACCCACTGTGGCATATGTATCGGAGTTTAGTTAGTATGTATACAAGGTGGTTTATTAGTATCTGTGCATACACAGATACCTGTTTGAACCGTTGTTCCGTTGATTCCGTCTAGACCTGTTTGATCCTTCATACAGGAGTATCTAGCCAGTTTAGTTTTTACATTGAAGCGACTGCCTGACTTTCGTACCTAACCTTTAGATACATTTAGATAAGTTGGACCATGGCTACACTTCCATAGTTATTTGTATATGCAGGTTGCCTCACTAAAATATAGGTCTCTCTTCAGTGATAATTACCTCGTATTCTAAACATGATTGATGTGTTCACAATCGCGTGATTCAGACTTCGAAAGTGAAGAAAGTTGCACCGAATGTGAGCTGGTCATTGTGCAAATGATTCACGCCGTGTTTCAGCTAACCGGATCACAGTTTGCGACTATAGGTTGCCAGCATTAAGGTTTATTGTTTTGTATGACCGAAAGTTGAATTCGACGAATCCATTCTTGGTCTGGCGCCGTTGAAAGAATAGAACCTGATTGCCTAAACCAAAGATACAAAAAAGCGTTTAGCTTTTTTAGTTAAGTGATTTTTGGTGTTTTTCCTCATCTAAAAATATGATTTTTGTTAGAGACATACAACAGTAGCACACACGTTCTTAACCATAAGACAAGGTCGGGTCGATGTGTCATTAATAATGCTTCCTAATTTTGTCACGAATACAATATTAAAAATAAGGCTAAGCAGTGTTTCATTCCCGGCAAAGCTAAAGTGAAATAAATGGTTGTTTTAAAACACTATTATCAATTAAATAAAAAAAAAGATTTACGTAAAAATTACGTTTCTCAATGATAGATGTTATGTTCTTCTAGCGTGTAACCAAAAACACTACTATTCATAATTACTTATTCGTGTCACCCACATTGGTGCGTGTAGCACACGTAGGACCCCGATGGCTGACCCGGTTCCTTCGCGCTATGGCCCACATTAAATATATTCTGTACAGTTTTTGTATTCCGGTAGTCATCGTTCAACCCGCGCTACTAATAGAAAAAACAAAAGTCACTTGGCAGTGTCTTAGGTCAAGTTCGGAGAAAAACAATGCACCGAGACTTTATATGTTGAACCGCCACGAGAGCTCACTATCCAACGAGGTATTTATAGAGACAGAGAACGGAGTCTTAGACTTGAAAACTTTAAGGTATCCATCGCTGTAATTCCTTAGGAATCTCAAACTCAAACTCAAACTCAAAATATCTTTAATTACGTAGGCCTCAAAAAAGTACTTGTAAATCGTCAAATAATAGATACGAAATAGAACAATTTGAATCTACCACCGGTTTGGAATGTCGCATCTACCGAGAAGAAACCGGCAAGAAACACGGTAGTTACTCTTTTTAATGCCAGATTGAATAACAAATTAAATTTACAGATTAAAATCTGGTATCCCTATTACAGAGACTATGCGAAGGCTCTTTGGGACTACCGGTTACTTACCTAGGGAAGGGTCAATGTTAGGTATCCCTCAAACAACGTTAAGTCACGCGAAACATATCAATCATCGCCGATGCTTGAATCGGACGCTAGACAACCCTGTAGCCAGCATCCTGGGGCCCATTCTCTCAATGAGATACACCTGAAGGTAAAACTGTCTCGTTGGGGCGGTCACGTTCTTCTTGAAATAGCATTTAGACTTTTCCAAAACTTTGCTTTCATGAAGTAGTATAACTCGGGAAAATTATCCACATTGTCATAGACAAGTCTATAAAACGTTTGACATTCGCAGAAATACCGTAAAAGACTAGTTAGTAGTTACCCTATGACTTGCATCACGCGCGGTGAGTACGTATCATTCAGTGCATGCTTTATAGCCGGTGTCACGTACCCAAAGAAAAGTGCTGCACTTCGGAATAAAAGAGAACAGTTAGCGAACGGTGCAACCTTTGTCACGTAATGTGTCTCATTGAGCGGGTCGTGGGAAGTGAACTTGGCGTGAAGTGATCGTTAGCGCATTTTGTCACACGGTCACCGATCCTTACAACGCAGTCACATCGGCTAGATAACAGTAATCGGTGAAATATCATGTATTTTGTTACTGTTACCATGGCTGCCAACGATGTCAATTACAGATGTGAGAAACTTAAGTTCTAGGTATAGACAAACAAGTTTGTTTATTGCAGAAGTTGGTTACACTACCGAGTTCCTAAGAACAAAATTATTTGTTCTTAAGAACGCGCGTTTAATTTATTCAAGCGCACATCAAAATTTGTTTTTACAACTAACTCCGTTTTATAATTGTTATGTTTATTCATTCCGCGTTAACACATCCGCTGCACAAGCGGCGTACCATCAAGAATTCCACAACTTGTTTTGAAATCTGGTGACCCCAATGTCGGTTTTACGGTAGTTATCTGACGGTAGTTGAGCATCAACCACCGGGACGAGAGTACTTCGCCAGCGACGCGCTTGTCTCCACCGAATAAGGCTTATTTTAAGAGCTACTTTGATGCGTTAAGATGCGTACGAGTTTCTTAAGCAGGGCAATTTGGGTGACGACATTTGCCGAGGGAGAGAAGTGAAAGTGTTTGGGATTTCGTGATTTAAATGTTTTCCAAATCGTGACTTAACTGCCGCCCATTTCCCATTATATTCAATTTAGTCATTATGATAATTCTTATCTATTGTTGAGGGCTTCTCAAAACTATACAATAGAGAAGGTAAAAGCTTCACGCCCACTTAACGCGTTGTGGGGATTCCCTTTTGAAGTCAACATTAAGATAAAATCTCAGTGTATGCAGTTTTCTCCCTAGTTGGCTAGCTGATTCTTAAGTAGATAAGGCATTTAATGTGCATATATTTGAAATTACATTTTTTGTGTGTTTAATTGTAAAATATTATTGTATTTTAGTGCCATATAACGTTTATTCATTCATTTATTCTCGATCTACCATTCACTCAATTCTAACAAATAAAAAATAACGTAAATACATTTACGACAAAAGAACTAATATAACGGGCCATGTAGGAAGGTTTTAAAGGACTTGTTTACGAGAATCGAGAGGTGAAGTCATTGATCCTAAATTAACACCATTAGCAGAGAATCATGTTATTGCCGCTCAAGTCGGCCTCCTTAAATATAAATATCAGACTACATCACATACATTGATCTGACTCCGATAAGTAGTTTAAGTACTTGTGTTATCAGATATCAGAAGCAACAGTGGTATTACAAATATATACTTAAATATTGGATGTCAACACCCAGACATAGAACAAACGCAAGTATTCATCATATGAATGTTTGTCCTGGGTGGGGGTTGAACCCAAAACTCTTGGCGCACGGGGCAGGGTCACTACCAAATGCGCCATCTAGCTTGTCTATTATATATTGATGTGTACTTATAAAACCTGATGGGCTAATGTCATTGACTGCTCGAGTCAATATTGAGCAGCAGGCGCCACCGTTTTACTTTCAATGCCCGCGCCGCGCCGCTTGCCGGCCGCGCACACTACGCGTAGGGTTGTCGACTTTTTTTGCAAGAAATAAAGTATATTCAGGTCTATGAAGAATATTAAACAGTATTTTAGAAAAATTAACAGTATTATTTATTGTTTTATACATATTTTTAGAGCTTGTCGCACAACTTACTAATTTACAATCTTTTTTAAAAACTTTATACGTCTCATCACAATTATAGCTGAAACATAATGTGATGCTGAAAACAGTATTTTGTATACTTTATTTTTGTTCAACAGTAAAAAGTATAATTTAGTGAAAAACAGTATAATACTGTTTAAAACAGTATAGTTGGCAACCCTAACTACGCGTCACGCGCTTCTTGGCGCGCGCGCACCGTCGACCACCGTTATGATCGCCGGTAAACAGAGCGTATGACGCGCCCCATGTCATCTAATATAAACCCTATTACACACTACAGAACGATGGTGCGTTTCGCTGATTGCCGACGTCTCTGATAGATACTCGGGCGCAAAATCGTTCTTGTACGCCGATGATGCGCCGGCGCACTGGTACATGTGCCGCAGGGCTAACGACCAATACTAAGCAGGATTGGTGCTCAAATTATATATAATCATTGGTTATTAAATTAACGGCGTGAACGGAGACACGTTATAGCAGTTATAACAACTTAATTACGGGGGAAATGATGATGTTACATGATTTTTGTTATTGAAATGCAGTATTAATAAAAAAATATTAAATAAACAATATTTTAACTTTAACTACCATGACACTGCTAGATTAACTCAGCCTACCCCTTCGGGGATTATGGGCATGATGTTATGTATGTATTTATGTTCTTCCAAAGATATTAGAAGAAAACTAGGTAGGGTGGTTTTTGAAGTCTTGTTGGGTCGTTTAAAATAGTCGTTATGCCAATTAGCGCTGATTAATTCGGACTAGTTGCTTGCCCAGCCCGTAATCCCTGAAGGGGTAGGCACAGTCAAAGGAGCAGCTAGGCCCCAACCACATTCAGCCAAAAATAAAACTGGGCTGGTTTAGATGGAAAATTGTGAAAAAGTAGTGACAAGTGTCAAGCTCGTTGCCTACACAATCACACACCCAAAAAGCCCGTATATCTACACAATATTAAATAAGGTAGATAAGTTGATAGGTATCGTGGATGGGGGGGGATGCGCGGAGTTGTCTAGGTACCCGCTGAAAACCAGCGTCGTGGTCTGCCTGATATCAGGCAGTCTCACGACACAGCTGAGCGGGCGTCGTTTTGGCACACATTTGTTAAATTTCTATGTTTTTATATTTTTCTTGTAGCTTGTGTTTAAATGTGTGTGTCGAATAAAGACTATCTACCACATACATTGCTCTGTTTCCGAGTTGAGTAGCCTAAGCACTTGTCTTACGAGTAGAGATAGCACTTGTGTACATTTAGTCATACCTAAATGCGAGTATTCGTTATCAACTCAAAATCGGTTCGACCCCGATAGCTACGGAACGGGACCCTATATCTCCATGTTGCCCATCTAGTGATGCCGATCGATAGTCGACTATCGATAGTCTATCGATAGTCTATCGATAGTCTATCGATAGTTGACGTCATATCAATAGTATCGATAGCCTATCGATACTATCGATAGTTTGGTGATATCTAGCCATAATACTATCGATAGTATTGCAAGTTATCAATACCCCAATTTGGGCTATCGATACTATCGATATTCTAATTGATTTTCGAGGTCAACTATCGATAGCGAAACTATCGATATTTCGGCATGGCTATGCCCATCATTACTGGTCACCGAGCGTGTTGAACTTGCTCGCTCGGAATGCGGTGAACGCCCGCCCCACTGACCGGGTGAAGGTCGGCCTAACGGGACCTGGGTGACGTCACACGCACCACCACTGTCCCTACAGCGGACTCAACTAAATGTTTCCTAGTAAACATACAAATCTAAAACGGAAAACACCGCAGGACATTCTTACATCTTTGTGAAGTAAAGTAGGATGTAGGACAGGTCACATTACGAGCATGACAAGACAAACCCCGACAAACATACTATTCAATGTTCCAGCAAGTCAACAGATTGTAGTAAACAAGCAGAAAAAAAACATACAATTTCATTGAAGAAATTGTATAGTCGTTGTAGAAAAGATCCTTTTTAGAAACTTTTATTTAAGTTGCGCCGTTCGTAAGTATGTAAGTGATATTTCAGAATTTTATTTTAGAAAATTCTACTGGTATTGTTAGTAGGCTCCGTAAATTCATGTTTGTATATACCTACCTTAATCATCTTATCTAAGGTTCATATAATTGAGTCGCGTATTATTCTTAAAGTTTGATTGTCTAAGCCCAAATGATCTAACCTAGAGTCTAGTAATAGGGGCGTCCAGATGTTATGCATATGTAAGTAGGGTCTTAGACTTTCTCTTATTTGGGCATCATCATCTTCCTAGTGTTATTTCCCGTGCTTAGACGGGGTCCGCTTAGACCATGATCCAGGATTTAGCGAGTCTGGTAATTAAATTGAAGTGACTGCCTGTCTGACCTTCGTAACCCTAAGATAGGGGAACCAGACAATTTTGGATCATGGTTACAAATCCAAAGTTGTTTGAAATTGCAGTTTCATCACGATGTTTTCCTTCACCATCGAGCTAGTGGTATAAATACGTACATAGACTTGAAAAATCCAGAGGTACGTGCCCGGGTTTGAACCCGCACTCCTCGGTTAAAAGGCGCGTGTCCTTACCATTGATCTACCACCGCACCTCTCCTTCTCTTATTTGGGCATATAAAAGTTAAAATAAGTAAAGCATTGTTATGATTAAAAAGAGGCATCGATTCATGCTACGATTGTTATTTTGATAAGTCGACTTTAATAAGCGTTTATTACCTACTAAATTTATATTATACTACTCAAGGTCTAGAACAGATAAATATATCGTATACGTCCCATCTGATGCATTGCTCTCGTCCTTCGGCGCAGTCCCGTTGGCTCCAGTTGGCGTCGCAGCGACCTTCAGCTGGTCAGTGTGCCAGTCGCATTCCGATCGGCGCGATACGCTCCGTGACTACCGCTACCAACGTGCACTGAATGCAGGCCAGGTTGTCTTGTTGCACTTGGCTTTTTGGCTCCAAATGATGTGACTTTTTTTTCGCTTTATCAAATTGACAAAAAATCACAAAGATAAAGAGCATCTAAGTTTTGGAGTGGGGGCTTACGATGTCACTATTTAGTAAAAACTAGCTGTGCCAGCGGTGTCACCCGCGTTTATGGTTAATATTATAAAGACTATTTCCGTCATACATGATTTCTATGTAACTTTAACCATTAAGGTTGCACACGCGACGGAAGCTTAAAAAATGGAGTAACTTCTCCCGTTTTCCCAACATTTCCCTTCACTACTCTACTCCTATTGATTGTAGCGTGATGAAAAGTATACTATAACCTGCCCAGGAGTATAAAGAATAATTGTACCAAGTTTCGGTAAAATCCGTCGAGTAGTTTTTGTTTCTATAAGGAACATACAGACAGACAGACAGACAGACAGACAAAAATTTTACTGATTGCATTTTTGGCATCAGTATCGATCACTAATCACCCCCTGATAGTTATTTTGAAAATATATTTCATGTACAGAATTGACCTCTCTACAGATTTATTATAAGTATAGATTTTACCTAAGTGTGACATCATGCGCAACTTGAAGATTGTATCTTCGTCAATGTTTGTTTGACAAATAAATAAAAAATACGTGTTAAATATTTTTTTATAATCTAACTGACCGACTAAACAGAATTTTTTAGTTAGGTACCTTGCCTATTGTATATCGCTAATTCCTATTACAGAAAGTGGACAGGCAAAAGTAGATACTACATTAGATCTGGATCAATAACAGTTGTTGAATGACCATGAATCATTCAAAGAACGTTTTCTCTTTTATTCACTGGTTTGCTATGTACATTCCGCGGGAGATTTGGTGCAAGATGAGCATCGATATGGGATACGATTTTATAGATTGCAAGAATCAAATTAAAAATGCGCTTATTCTGGCATAACTCATTTACAAAGCTAGTTAAATATTGTTAGACAGTGAGAAGGCTCCTACAGTTGATAAAAATCAACTGTGTTCCTTACCATATCGTAAAAGGTGACTAATGGTATATCGGGTTTTGGGTGTCTGACTGTATAGGCGACGGGCTAGCCACTTGTCACTCCTTTTTCTGTTTTCCATCTAACCCAACCCAGTTGCCTATTTGATTCTGCCCCCCTTCGGGGATTATGGGCGTGAAGATGTATTTATGTACGTATTATATGGCTTTCATTGCAGCAGCTTGCTGAGATCTTGTTTAGTCACTAATCTTCTGCTATCGCATTGCTTCCATCGTAAAATCGTAAAAAGTGTTGGCAATTATTGAAATAGACAATGTAATTATAATAAAGTTGGTAAAACTGATTTGTTATTATCTATGCGTTTTTGTTTCCTTTCTAAGATGTCCGTTTCTGTTCACTTTGAGTAAATGTAATGTTGAGATAAAATATAACCATATTAATACAGAAGAATATTACTTTTTATTGATACAGGGTTATTGACAGTACCAGACAGTAGTGCCTACTCCGCTAGGAAAGTGGTGTTAAGTTAGTTAGTTAGTTTAGTTAGACAGTAGAGACCGTTAGCTACCAAATTGCCCTGGGGAAGATGGATCAAAAATTTACCAATTTCGAAAAAATAAATACTGGCCATGAAATAGGTCCCCCGCTACCAATCAGGAAAATTTTGATTTGATCATTGGCGGACGGTAGTTCTGTAATGTGCTGGACATCCATAATTCACAAACTGTACGTAATTTTTGTTCTTTTTTTGTATTATTTTTACGTATTAGGCTATTAGGAAACCAAAAACACCAAAAATCACACCTAAATATATAAGTTTTATTTAAGAACACATTGAAGTAAAAAAAAAAGGTTTTTTTTTCGAAATCGGTAATTTTTTTACCCATTATCATCTGGGCAATTTGATAGCTAATCCTACTATCATCCCTTAAAGGGATCGCTACGTATTTCCAATAACCCTGTATAACAATAAAAAGAAAGGGCGTTCAGTTAGCTATTCTCGAAAAGTGAATAATATATTGCAATACCGTCCTCAACAGTCGTTCCTTATTTGCAATAAAACAAGTTAATAAAAATATTGTAGGTATTGCGTCATAGTAATTAACTTGCGTGTAAGTGCATTTATACAGAAATTATAACGAAACGTGTAGTGGTCCGGCACAGAGGCGGATTTACCAACAAGCTGAGCAGGGTGGAGCCTAGAGCGATTTTGGGGGTGACAAATTTAAGATTACCTACCTATTTATTTTGACTATTCGGTAGTGACCCTGTCCTATGCACCAAGGACAAATATTCGTGTGATGAATACTTGTGGTTGTTCTATCGTTGGGTGTTAATATATAATATTTTAGATATAACTAACTAAACTTCACGGCACTTCCCTAGCGGGGTAGTAGGCAGAGAGAACTGAATGCCATATGGCACGATCCTTACACACCTCACTCACCTCTTCAATATTCATAATCCTTTAGATATAAATAAGATATAACTATTGTATCTGATATCCGTAACACAAGTGCTTATGCTACTTAGCTCGGAGTCAGATCAAAGAATGTGATGTTGTCTGATATTTATTACTAGCGGCAAATGTGTAAACACTGTTCCAACATCGACACCGCAATGCACTTCGCGTTTTCGCACTTGTCGTACAGCAACCGCACAACTGGAAATTCTAGTTCAATCGTTCGGAAATGGGCCACGGACTCGGCGTTCACTCCGGCGCGACAATATCTCGCGCGCGGATTAAGGTCAGTTTCACTTGCACCGAGCGCGAAAGGAGCCACAATAGCTGGTCTCCTTTCCGGCTGTTGTGTACAAATAAATGTATTGCAGAATGTAGGTTCTGCGGCCCACAGCCCACTTAGAAGCCTTGTTGGAAACTTGATCCGTTAGGTCGGCGTTGATAGTGCCTAGTCTTCCTTTGAGATACGGCTTGCCCAATTCGGATGTGACCGCATCGACTAATTTGTTCACTTTGTTGTGACGCTGAGAAAAATGTGTCCTACGTGTAAATGGTTGAGCGGGTTCCTAAAAAAAAATATCCTCTGCTAAAGATTCTATTATGAATAAGTAAAAACTTGGTTGGTTAAAATAACATACAATGGTAACACATTAACTGTTTCTTGCCTACCATGTCGTACAGGGCGACTAATGGTGAACTTAAAATAAATTTGGCTGACTTAAAGTACATGACGCCGGAACCGCACCGGCGCCGGACCGTTGCAGTTCCGGTGTCGTGTACTTGAAGCCTTTCTTCTCGATAGATTCTACCTTCCGAACCGGTGGTAATACTTTTTTTTCTGTTTAAATTGACTATTTATAAGTGCTTTTTTGAAGCCTATATAAATAAAGAGATTTTGAATTTGAAATAATTTTGTTATTATCACCGTGGTTCGTTCCTCAAATTATTAAAAGGACACCTCACGTTGATGATTTATCAACTAAAGCTCACCGTACCATTAGAATAAGGTAATCACCGCCCTGAATATTCTTAAAATCTCGATGCCAGCTTAAACCAATTCACCACATTTATCGAAAGACGTAACCAGAAGATCGATTTTAACCTTACATAGTCGATCCACTAGCTCACGCGCCACACACCACCGCGTGCAATATTCATCTGTAACGGCCCCGGAACGGGACCGCGCTTGCGCACCCAAGCACATTCCGGCACGGCCTACGCACTTGAATACTCATCATGCTCATTTAGATTAATAAAACATTGTCCTATTAGGAATCAGGGCTTTGTACATAACATCACGCCGGTAAGGGAAGCTCGAAGGGGTAAGCAGAGTCAAAGAGGGGGCAATCCCCTTTAACCACATTTCGCCAACTGAGTTGGGCAAGATGGAAAAGTGTGAAAAAGTAGTGATAAGTGGTGGCTCGTCGCCTACCTACACAATCACACACCTAAAACTTGATATACCATTAGTCGCCTTTTACGACATGCTAGGCAAGGAACACAGTTGGCACATTAAGTATTTTAAGCCTCAACATGGAACTTGTAAATTTCCAAAATTATTGTTAGTGAACACAAGGCTCAGCTAAAGATAAAGCTTTAATCTTCTAGCATAGACAATTTATCAAAATTCGCTTGTCTCTGCACTAGTCCTGCGTCAATTTATCACTTGAACTGCTTTTATCACCGCAAACACGGTGTCGATGATAAGGCTGGTGATGAGGCTATTGTTAAGCTGTATCATGTATCCTTTCGAACATTATCTATTCCTGTTTTTTTTTATAAATCATCATAAAATAATTCATGTGTTACGTACGATATCTAAATAATAAATCTATAATTTATTTTTATTGTCTTATATATTTTGAATGTCCGTTAAAGTATAAAGCTAAAATTTGAAGTTCAATATTTACGTAAATTTTTTTTTTTTATTATATGCGAGAGGTGATCCATTTCGTAATTGCATCGTATAAAGGCAATCGAAATTCCAAAAACAGGATCACGGAAATAAATGTGACGAATTTTTATGTAAGACGCGTCGGACTAAGAGCATATTTAACATAACTACGTTATTATATTAAACCGTTTTGCTCAGCCTGTCAAATATACACCCACATCTGTATCACAATTCCGTAACTCGTAATATGTAAAAGTACCTAGACATTAAAGTCTCAAAATAACAAACACACGCGAGTGATTGGACGATTCCTACTCGACAACATTCCGAAGCTATTGAGCCTAAATGCCTGTGAGAAATTATAACGGAGCCGAATTAGAATGTGGTCGTCCTGTTATCGATTCTCCGTTACGAGATGTAGATCTAATCTCACGCCAAATGTATTAAAAAATGACGGTAGGTATGTTAAGTGGATTCTAATCGATAACACTTGGCGCCTACTTTAGTATTCATAACGTGTGTATTCGCATTCTGTAAATTAATTTTAATGATCTGGTATTCTTGCCTATTAATTATTAAGACGTTTTGAAAGTAGTATCTTATTTCTATTAAAGAATAAATAACTAATTTGTCCCATGTTGGTCTGGGACTTGACCCATGCTGACCTGGGACAAAAAAAAAAGAATGTGCCAACTGTAGTTCTTGCCTAGCATGTCATAAAAGGCGACTAATGGTTTACGGGCTTTTGGGTATGTGACTGAGTAGGCGACGAGCCAGCCACTTGTCAATTCTTTTTTCACAGCTTTCCATCCAACCCAGCCCACTGATCCCATGTTGGTCTGGGACTTAAAAAGAATATGCCAACTGTGGTTCTTGCCTAGCATGTCGTAAAAGGCGACTAATGGTATATCGGGTTTTGGGTGTGTGATTGTGTAGGCGACAGGTTAGCCGCTTGTCACTGCTTTTTCACAATTTTCCATCTAACCCGGCCCAGTTTTGTTTTTAGCCGTATGTGGTTAAAGGAGATTGCAGCCCCTTTGATTCTGCCTAACCCTATGGGGACTACGAGCGTGATGCTTAAAAAAAATTACACATATCTGCCGTCATGGGGACAGCAGGAATACACTTAGATATCTTATACTTATTCCGAATACAAAATAAATCGAGATGGTAATTGGGAAAAGGTATTGCACCAAACTTCATTCATTTGTAGCTTGTTTTTGTCGTGACATTGTTTGGTTTGGTGACGAAAAGCAGCTTCTTCAATTATACGATGTCTAAATGATCTAAGAACTATTACACAGTGATTAACAGATTGATAGAAGTATGACAGACTTTGGTATAAATCGCGGGCAACACTGTCGTGGTTATATAATAAAATAAATAAATAAACAATAAATTCTCCAGACTGACACATCAATTCCCTCGTTCTAAACTAAGCTTATGCTTGTTCTATGGATACTGTGTGAACGGATAGACATACTTAAGTATGTTTATAAACATCCATGACTCGAGTACAAATGTCCATGTTCATCACACGAAACATTTGCCCCTAGCGGGATTCGAACCCGACTCTCGGTTTCGTGGCCAGGGTCTCTGACCACTCGACCAACGGGCCAGTCAAAATATATTCTATGTCTAGAATTTAAACCATGCGTAATAATAAAATGTGTTCAGTAGTAAATAGTAAAAAAAAAATAAAGCGAATAGGAAAAGTTTTAACCGGGTTACCACTACCACAATTAATTCTGAGGAGGACGAGGTTTTTACCGTAAATTATGACCATATTTACAGCGTAGTAAGATAAATTCGGTGCACCTGTGCCGCTCTAGTATTCCATAATTATCAAAATTGATTTCATAAAAGTCGAGCACAATCATCAATTAGAACGCGGCAATAATTCGCCTTACGGAGCGGCGATTACGTTTTTATATTTATTGCCTCTGCTTGCTTTACGATGACTTTCTACCGGCGCTTCTTCGTGGTCCAATTAGTGCAGCCTGGGGCGTTGCGTATCCGCATCGAAGAAGATGAAGGGCGTTTTCTACCATAGGATTGTTCCCTGCTAGAGATTGCAATTTAATTCAGCTGGGTTCAGCAGAATTATAACTGTGCTGGCTCCAATGTGCTGGTTCAATGCTGCTGGATTACAATTCCTTCCATTCCAATTTGACTGGCTCGATGGCGCATTCGGTAGTGACCCTGCCCCATGCGCCAAGAGGTGTGGGTTCGATCCCTACTCAGGACAAACATTCGTGTGATGAATACTTGTGTTTGTTCTGTGTCTGGGTGTTAATATCCAATATTTAAGTATATATTTGTAATACCACTATTGATTCTGATATCCGTAACACAAGTGCTTAAGCTACTTACCTCGGTGTCAGATCAATGTATGTGATGTCGTCGGATATTTATTTATTTATTATTTATCTAGGTAATGCCTAATAGGTATTTGAATGCTCGATCAAGCAATCCAGCAGGGTCCATCCTTATGTGCTGGAAAATTTCAACTGGATTGCAATCCCTATTCCATGTATCTTCGGGGTCCGCTTAGACCATGATTCAGCCATTTAGCGAGTCTAGTAGTTATATTGCCTAATCAAATGGCTAGGAACTTAAGTTACTATTTAAACTTCATAATACTTACACCTGACTAACAAAGTAGCATAACTTTTGAAATGTACCTAAAGTTTTTAAGTAATGGCAAGACTTTGTGTTAAATATTGAAGTACATGACTTAGCAAGCATAAATAAGTTCTTAAGTATCTAAACTTAGGCTCAGAAGGTGGATGTAATCCATCATTTATTAGTAGCTAATAATTTTATTGTACTACAATATTTTTTTATTAATAATAAGGTGATATAGTTCTATGTTATTGCCTCACTAATATAAAAAAACGCAATATCGTGCATTTTGAGTGATATGACGTTAACTATCAATTAATTAGCGCGATTTACCGGGGAATTCTGTAAAACTGAGGAAATTCAAATATCTCTTCCTGCGTCACGATGATATTGGATATGTATGATGCTATTGAATCATTTAGATCGTACCTTGAAGTTAGTTTTTTTTTTTTACAGCAGCTGAAAATGTGGATACTAAATTTGTTTATCATAGAATTCGCAAACAAAATCGAATGTAGACTTCTTATCTCCAAGACTCTTCATGGTATCTACATATTAGGGTCATACATATAAAATTAACCAAACTTAAGTATCTACAGAAGTTGCTTGATAAAAACAAGAAGTATTAATTGGAATTATTGGAGAGAAACTAGGTACCTACTTAATAATGCTTTTTTAGTGATGCACATTTTCAGTAGACTGCAATAGATAATTATTAGCGCGCAAAAGTCTTATGGTAGTATTTCGGAAAACCTAACAGAAATCATCATCATTTAGACATTTAGGATAATGTTAGTCACCATATTTGAAAGCTATTATAAATCACTTACCAAACAAATAAAAATACGTCGCCCCATTTTCACGAATGTTCCAAATAATGCCACACGCACAAACTAAAAGTCACAATCACCTGACCATTTAGAATAACGAAATGGAAAAATAACGAAAAAGTCAGTTGAAAACTTTCGATCTGCCGCCTTTTGGTGACGCGTTTTTTTTTAAATGTCCGCAGCGGTAGGCTGAGGCGTTGAGTTTTCTGGGGCCGGTGGCAAAGGCGTTGGTCGCGTGCGGCCTCGCGGTAGACTGCGCTCGGCTGGCGCCGCTAGCCGCCCGCGGAGAAAGAACGGGAACTTGTGACGATTCGGTGAGAGGACACCACATAGAGCTGATGGTGTCACTAACTCAGGTCGTAGTAGTAGCTTTATTGTATCTATAGACATTTCAATAAATCGTATATCAGTACATATATCTCCACTTGTGAAATTCACACATAGTTTGATCTCTATAGTTTCTGTTGCTGTATAGTGTACCTAAATTTAACTTGTTTTACTGTACATTTAAAAATATTTTATTAATTTTATTGAGTATCCTGAATTCCCGAGCTTCCCTAAAAAAATTATCCGAACTTCCAGAATGACAATTGGGTTAAAGTAATGAACTACATTTTACTAATATTACAAACGTGTCATTTAATCGCTTGGCATGTCACTCAATTACAATTTAATGGCTCAAAGAAATTTTAGGTGTTTGGGATACATATGGATTTGGTCTTGTTTATAGTAGGATACCTATTTTATTTGTATCCCGCCTGGTTTAATCCTGAAGTCTATGCAGATGAAGACTCCAAATGAATACTGATTACTTTCCACAAATGCGTGCTGACCACTCTATATGTTTGCCGGACTCGCCGCGGGCAAGGCCGCCGCGTCAGTTCCGGCTGGCACACTTACCCAGCGCCGGCTCCGCATCACCGTCTCTGCTGCTACTCCACCGCAAATGTCGTCTGCAGAAGAAACTCCTGTATGTAGTCATAAGAGCAGACCCATTGCAGCTTTTAAATCCGGGGGTATACCCACCAACTCCGAGGCGCTCCTCAATGCCCGAGTGAGTGTAAGTATCAATAGAATCTCGGCATAGAGTCGACTTCTATAGCCCTATCGGTTTGCTCTACACGGCAGGCACCTCAAGACGCGGAGTTAAAGGTTCAAAAATAAATAAAGAATAAGGGTTGTTCATGAAATGGCCAAATTGAGTATCAGGGTAATAAGGGACTCGACTTTGATCTTCGAATTTCAGTTAATGTACGCAGCGCCATTTCAGGAAGAGCGGTTGTAGCTCAATGGTAAGGACACGCGCCTCTAAATTGAGGAGAGCGGGTTCAAACCCGGGCACGTACCTCTGGATTTTTCAAATCTATGTTCATATTTATACCACTAGCTCGACGGTGAGGGAAAACATCGTGATGAAACCTGCAAATTCAAACCACTTTGGATTTGTAACCATGTTCCAAGAATTGTCTGGTTCCGCTTCAATGTAATTACAGATAGCTAAATCCTTGATCATGGTCTAAGCGGACCCCGTCTAAACATGGGACATAACGCTAGGAAAATGTTGTACGCAGCGCCATCTACAAACGATCTTTGCATTACACAACGATATGCCTCAAACTTCTTTCGACAGATGTCGCTACATACTCTACGAAGTCAGAATAAAGTAACTTTTCAAAAATGAAAAATAAATCTCGATATACATATTTTTAGACACATAAACAGAAAGACTGACAAACACACAATACCTAAACAAAGCTTTAATAATTAATTCTCCAGACTGACACACCAATTCCCTAGTCCCAAACTAAGCTTATGCTTGTGCTATGGATACTAGGTAAACGGATAGACAATAGACATACTTAAATACGTTTATAAACATCCATGACTCGAGTACAAATGTCCATGTTCATCACACGAAACATTTGCCCCTAGCGGGATTCGAACCTGCGACCCTTGGTTTTGTGGCCAGGGTCTCTGACCACTCGACCAACGGGCCAGTCAAAGAGAGAGATGCCAAAGACCGTCCGAAGTAGAGGCGTAAGATAAGGAAGGCGGACCCCGGGCTCCGGTACATGGATGCAATGATGATGATGAAGATGATAATAATTTTACTGACACTACGCTCTAAACCAATTATACCTACCTACTTATTGTGTTAATTGTCTAAATATGATCATAAATGTAGATTATATATATATGTATATGTATAGATATATAATATGAGTATTGTATATGTAAGTATATCTACATAATAATACGCTGTATTTATACAAAACACGTTTCTTCAAAGAAAGTGCGAAGAGTGCCTTTAGGTATACAGAAGAGATTGTCCACAAGTTAACGTGTAACCTATTTGTAAACAAAACAAGATTTTCCTTATCTTGAGGATAAACATGATCTTATAACAGCAGTCGGCGCGGCTGCATTATCTCTTCGTGCCAGTGACCTATGATAAATATGATAATAAGTTATGATTGTAATCATTGTTCCAATGTTGTTATGTAACTATAGGTCAATATTTACTACTACATACTAGGAATTTCTTCTCTAAACAATAAGTTTTAATACCCAATCAGGAAAAGTTTATACCTACATTCAATTCCTCTCAAATGGAGTTTAAACAGTTTAAAGGGTGAAAAGAATTCCTATTGGTAGTGTTGGGTTTAAATGAATACAACGGACACTTATTTAGTTATATAGGTATATAAAGATTTATTCAAACAGTAAATGCTACAAGAGATTGACAGTAAAGAAGACAACCAAATTGTAAAGTATAAAGAACACACTAATGATTTTAACAAAAAAAAACCGACTTCAAAAAGAAAACTAATTCATCATCTTCCTAGCGTTATGTCCCGTGTTTAGACGGGGTCCGCTTAGACCATGATCCAGGATTTAGCGAGTCTGGTTACAATGAATTACATTGAAGCGACTGCCGATCTGACCTTAGGAACCCTAAGATAGGGGAACCAGACAATTTTTGGATCATGGTTACAAATCCAAAGTTGTTTGAATTTGCAGGTTTCATCACGATGTTTTCCTTCACCGTCGAGCTAGTGGTATAAATACGTACATAGACTTGAAAAATCCAGAGGTACGTGCCCGGGTTTGAACCCACACTCCTCGGTTAAGAGGCGCGTGTCCTTACCATTGAGCTACCACCGCTCCCTAAAAAGAAAACTAATTAAAAGTAAATAATTAAATACTTTTAATTATTATTTAATACTTATAATTTTAAAAGCCAATACTTATAATGTTATGCCAAGTAAAACAATGACTTGGTACAACTGAAGCTAATATTAGTAGGTAATTATCACCGAAAATGTAGGTATCTGTTGAGTGATAATTGTACCTATACCAGTTTAAACATTTATCATCGCGCCAGAAGTATACTTACATGTGTACACTTTCGGCGCGAAAAGTATACATAGGTATATTTTTGGCGCGATGCGATACAGAATTGCATCGATCCCCGATATCGGTTGCCGCACAGAACAGAAAATTCCGTGGTTGGCTTTATCATTCGTAAAAATAATGTTGTTTAGCGATATCGCAGTCTAATCTTGATACCGATCGTATCGCGTATAGCATGAGTAAATCTTTAAATGCGTAAAATCTCTCGCATTACGCACTTCTTACACACTTCTAAGAATGCTCATCTATACTTAATAGCGCGCTGGGGGTTCCCCGGCTCAAGTCCATGCAGTTTTCCTTATTAAAAACCCGTCCACTGTCATTACAAACGAGTACCTAAAATAGTTCACCAATTGTGAAGATATCTGCATTGCTAATGTTATAATCTGTCACTAGTTTTTTGTAAACAAGGAAAAGGCGCTCGCTTTTTAACGGAATTTACCCGTATGCTGATTAGTTATCACGTTAAAATAAATATAAAAGTACATAAATGTATATTAACATACCTTAATTCCCAGAATTGAGTATTTACAAAATTAACTGGCCTTATATTCCGTAGTATCGTAGATTTCAAACATTGAAAATTACACCCGTCCTGTGACTGATATTGTCGTAATTGACAGTTATTAATTATAGTTATGAAATTCATGTTCAACTCAAAACATATTCAGACATTGTTTAAACCGCGGCTGCAAAAGTTATCAAATTATTCGAAATCGTCTAGGATTCTTACTTTACACATAGAATTTTGAAGTTTTATCCAAGGTTATCCCGAATAGCGACGAACATTGTCCCGAAAAGAACCATATCATGCGGAAGTTATTTTATCTAGTTACATAAAAATTCATTTATCTGACTGTCAAGTGTCAGCCAATGCTTCAGCTAAACTACTGAGCTTCAAACGCAGAATTGTTGAGAACAAATATTTTTTATAGGTAGGTAAGTAATTATTCGCTAAGAAAGGAGTTTTATTTATCTTTATTAACGGAAATCTGTGGGTGAAGGTTATCACAACGATACCACCTACACCTAGATTCTTGTACTTTTTAGGATGTTACTTGCATGATGAAGGCCCTTTAAAGGTATAAGTACTTATAGCATAAGGGTCGAATGCTTACGCATTCGATATGTGTTGTTACCAACACCTTACTTCCCCGTGGATGCTTCAAATCCTCCGATAAGGCATCATTAGTTTAAGTATTCACCTGGAAACACGCGCAATTACAAGAAATTACAATTGTTTTGTTATGCTGTTTAGGTACTGTCTCGTTTGAGTGGCGTCATGCGGTTCGCCCACAAATTTTCCTACACCTAAGTAACCAGGTACAAACAGGGATCGGATCCTTAGCTTGAGTGTTATGTGAGTCAGAGAACAGATGTAAATACAAGTTTCATGCGCGGACGCGCGCAGTAGAGAGCTCGCCCGTACAGCGGCGACATATCAGATAGCTGACTAGACAGACAGGCAGACATGTTCCGAGTGGCGTGTGCGCTGGTTGCGGTGGCTGCGTGCGTCTACGCAGGCAAGCATGGTCATGGCAAGCCACATACAGGTTAGTGTGATTAAATATATATGAGACTACAGCTTCCTTAAAAAAGGCTTTACAAAGCCACTGTTGGATCGGCAACGAACCTTTGAACCTCTAGTAGGAGTCTGATATTGAAAATGTTCATAGACTGCGATGACTGCTAAGCCTTAGGGTAGGCCGTATGCTTAATTTTTAATAATAATTTTTAATAATAATTTTTAATTATTCTCATAAAAATTATTTGTCTAATAATTTAGTCTCATAATAATTATTAAAAAAAAAATTACATACAAAATCAAAGAATATGTAAACGCCCCGACTCGAGATAAATGGCTGACAAATTCATTAACAACTATTTGACCCGTATTGGTTCGGGATTATTATTAATTTCTTTCAGATAATAAACATCAATCATTCTTCAATAACAACATCATCAGCTTCCTAGCGTTATGTCCCGTGCTTAGACGGGGTCCGCTTGGACCATGATCCAGGATTTAGCGAGTTTGATAATTACATTGTAGCGACTCCCGATCTGCCCTTCGTAACCCTAAGATAGAGGAACCAGACAATTTTTGGATCATGGGTACAAATCCAAAGTTGTTTGAATTTGCAGGTTTCATCAATATGTTTTTCCTCACCGTCGATCTAGTGTTATAAATACGTACATAGATTTGAAAAATCCGGAGGTACGTGCTCGGGTTCCCATTGAGCTACCACCGCTCCCCATCCTATATAATAAAAACATAGGCAACTACTGATATAACAGTATAATTTTATTGTAAACAGCATGTGTATCATGATAGCGACACCAGCAACAGACCTGTCTCGATATCGGCGTGTCGCCAGAGCCTGTTTGCGATCTGGAAATCAAGACCTTCACCGTAATACGATCGACAACATAAATACATTGCATATTGATGCAAGTGTCATTATTCTTTTTTTAAACTGCACGCTTTTTCCCGCTCACGTTAATGTAGATTTTTTTAACGGACACAATATCGTAGGGCGGCGACGGTAATTAGTGTGGGTTGATTTTTGTAAACAATGTAATAGCATGCACTTAACAGTATTCTACCCAATTGTAAATATGGAAAACAATAGTAGTAGGAAGTATGTAGATGTTCTTGATGAAAGGCGATATTTTTTTACCATCACATATACATACATACATACATAACATCACGCCCATAATCCCCGAAGGGGTAGACAGAGTCAAAGAGGCAGCATGCCCCTTCAACCACATTCAGCCAAAAATAAATCCGGGCTGGGTTAGATGGAAAATTGCGAAAAAGCAGTGACAAAAGCGGCTAACCTGTCGCCTACACAATCACACACCCAAAACCCGATACACCACTAGTCGCCTTTTACGACATGCTAGGCAACCATCACATATAACACATGTTTAACTGCCTTATTAAAGAATACCTCTGTTCCACCAAGACGGAGAGCCGGTGACGGTGACGCCCTCGGGCGCCATCCGCGGCTCATGGATGACGACGCGGCGCGGTCGCTCCCTGGAGGCGTATCGTGGCATCCGCTACGCCGAGAACCCCACTGGCTCGCTGCGGTTTGAGGTGAGATTGTGTGATTACACGCTTGCAATCCTTTAAGGGGTACCTACCCAAGAGTCCAAGAAGCAACTAGCCGGTTAAAACTCACTCAGCTAAAATCTAAATTGAATGCGGTACGAAATTTAAAAAAAATTGGTTAGTTCATCGCCTACGTAATCACTAAACCATTAGGTACCTTATATCCAATTAATCGCCTATTACGTCCTGTTAGACAAAGAACCCAGGTTCCAGCCTAGACCAACATGGGTCGTTATCAATTAAATTATTGGAATTCCGACTATCTGCCAATATGCAGAATCGTATTATGACAAACCTTTTTAGCTTTATCACGCATTTGACCATTTTTATCTTTTATTGTAATATTATTGTAATACTAGCGGTCACTGCGCACTTCGTAACGCCCCGTTTTTGGATTTTCGTTTATTACTTTCCTCGGTATTTTGCCATATTTTCTTACCGTACAAACCTTCCCTGGAAGATGACAAATATTTTAAAACCAAAATCAGCCAAATCTGTCCAGCCGTTCTCGAGTTTTAGCGAGACTAACGAACAGCAATTCATTTTTATATATAAGAATATCATCGGTGCGTGTGCAACTGTGCAATACCGCGTAATTGCACTTGGTCAGAAGACCTAATTTTCAATGTTATTAAAATCAAAGTTAGACCGTACAGCAATGTCAATTTACGTGGTGCTCGCTCACCAACGATATGTATAGCCATCTTGTCTTACCGAGTTCCCTTTATTTTGGAAGCCCCCGAAGCCCATTCTGCAGTACTCGTCGGAGGTGAACGCGAGTGCGGAGGGCCCGGCGTGCCCGCAGCCCGTCTTCGACCCGGACTACTACATCGACGAGGACTGCCTCAGGCTGAACGTGTACACGCCTGGGAGCAAGAGGTATACATACATACATACATGACAAGCCCCTAATCTCTGTAGGGGTAGGCAGAGTCTAAAGAGCAATAAGCTCATTAAGCCAAAAAATAAAGTTATTTCGCAAAATTGTGAAAATACACAAACAGTTGTCATTACCTTTTCACAATTTTCCATTTAACCCAACCCAGTTTTGTTTTCGGCTGAATGTAGTTAATAAAGAGGCCTGCTGTCCCTTTGACTCTGCCTACCCCTTCGGGGATTATGGGCGTGATGTTATGTTATGTTACACAAACAGTCTATCTACTCTACAAGAACAATATAATCTGTCATTTGAGTTTATTTCATAAGCTTTACATCTACATTACATTTGTTCTGGTCCAGGTCGAAACCTCTTCCCGTGGTGGTCTACATTCACTCCGGCGGTTTCTACTCCATATCTGGGCGCAGCGACGTGGCTGGCCCCAACTACCTCCTCGACCGGGACCTGGTGCTGGTCACCATCAACTACCGACTTGCTTCACTCGGTGAGAACACATATATACATAGTTACACTCTTTTTCCCTATATATCTACCTAAAAAATCATATCACTTAATAGGCATGTCATATGAGAAGACTAACAGGGTCTAAATGGTTTCTAATAATTGAGTACTTCTACAGGTCCGTTGGTCGAGTGGTCAGAGACCCTGGCCATGAAACCAAGAGTCGCGAGTTCGAATCCCGCTAGAGGCAAATGTTTCATGTGATGAAACATTTGCCAATTGCAATTTGTACTCGAGTCATGGATGTTTATAAACGTATTTAAGTATTTCTATCTGTTCGCCTAGTATCTATAGCACAAGCTTACGCTTAATTTGGAACTAGGGAATTGGTGCTTCAGGCTGGAAAATGTATTTATTTATATACAAATACTTATTAGATTTAGTTAGACACGACAACTCTTTGATTCCGCAACATTTTAGAAGATTATGTACATAGCACAAAGTTAAAATCCCTCAATAAAACAAAATAACGTACTAATATAAGAAATTTTGCTATATTGTAACACTCGTCTAAAAAATCTTACGACTTCATGAATCATTACAACTTCTCATGCCGATCAGATTTGTACGCTAATCTAGTCTTTATTGATATTTAAATTAAATAGCCACCTCGGTTTGCTAAAGTTATCGTTTCTTACTCTAACTGCATCTACTTGCAGGCTTCCTAAGCACAGGCGATAAATACGCCCCCGGCAACAACGGCTTCAAGGACCAGGTGGCGGCCCTGAAGTGGGTGCGCAAGAACATTAGAGCGTTCGGCGGAGACCCCGACCTCGTCACCATCGCCGGCTGCAGCGCCGGCGCGTTCAGCGTGATGCTGCACATGATCTCGCCTATGTCGGAAGGTGAGCAGGCTGAAGCTGCAAGGACCAGGTCCGGCCCTGAAGTGGGTGCGCAAGAACATTAGAGCGTTCGGCGGAGACCCCGACCTCGTCACCATCGCCGGCTGCAGCGCCGGCGCGTTCAGCGTGATGCTGCACATGATCTCGCCTATGTCGGAAGGTGAGCAGGCTGAAGCTGCAAGGACCAGGTCCGGCCCTGAAGTGGGTGCGCAAGAACATTAGAGCGTTCGGCGGAGACCCCGACCTCGTCACCATCGCCGGCTGCAGCGCCGGCGCGTTCAGCGTGATGCTGCACATGATCTCGCCTATGTCGGAAGGTGAGCAGGCTGAAGCTGCAAGGACCAGGTAGCGGCCCTTAAGTGGGTGCGCAAGAACATTAGAGCGTTCGGCGGAGACCCCGACCTCGTCACCATCGCCGGCTGCAGCGCCGGCGCGTTCAGCGTGATGCTGCACATGATCTCGCCTATGTCGGAAGGTGAGCAGGCTGAAGCTGCAAGGACCAGGTCCGGCCCTTAAGTGGGTGCGACGCAACATCCGCACTACGGAGTGCAATCCAGCTGCAATTTTTGCTGGATCAAGAAAAAATAAAACTGTGCTAGACCCGGCTGGATTGCTTGTTCCAGAATTTTAATCGCTAGTAGTGTTTGAAATGTAGAGGCATTGCACCAGCACGCATCACTAGATGCAGCACAGGTAAAATTGGGATGTTGACACCATTTATATATAATTTTGAAATATCAATTCTGAAAAAGAAAGTATTTTAGTAAATTCAAATTTAATTCAAATTCAAAATAAAGCCTTTATAGTAATATCATTAATTTTGAGGCTATTATCTAGGATGTATCTTAAGTACTAATTTATTAATTCATTAAGGTTTATAGTAAATAGTAAATAGCTCAAATAAAAAAACTGTCTATATTGTACACTAGCTTTTGGTCCGCTCAAGCCAAGCTTAGGTATAATATAAATCTGGATTTTAAGAATGCCATATTTGGAGTTGATCCAGCTCGCCTTATTATTGGGATCATCACCTTACATCTGCATCCAAGTCGCCACTGCCACGTGTGGCCCCAACTGAATTATTTCGCTTTCTTATCATTTTCCTAACGTTATGACCTGTCAGTTAGGGTCTACTGAGACCATTACCCTTTGTCCTACTCCTCACATTTCTGTGTTCCCCAGGGCTGTTCCACCGCGCGGTATCGATTAGCGGGTCCCCGATATCGCAGGTGGCCGAGCGTCACCACCAGCGCCACCTAGCGGAGCGGCAGGCGCGCCTACTCGGCTGCCCCACCGACTCCTCTAAGGCCATTATCGACTGCCTCAGGAGTAAGCCCTGGAGGGAGATTGGGAACACGCTCGATTCAATGTTTGTTAGTATTCCTCTCAACTTTATTTTATTAGTATATTATTTATATGCGAATATCCATTATGTTGAAGTCTAATATGTTGAATAATACTTTTTCGATAGCACATAAAAAGATTCAATTATAAACTACAAGTAGGTACCTGTGCGCATTTTTTTTGTGCCAATGCAGGACAACCCTTTTCGAGAACACATTCTATTCTATGATGGATTTCATCAATGTTGTCATAACCGGACAAGCAAAAGAAGCTCGTCGTTTGAAAAAAAAATCTTCTAACCAGCATCTATCTATTACTTCGAGAAAACGAATATAAGGCAATGCTATTGCAAATTTTCCATAGTGAATATTATTTTATGGCTGTCTCCTAAATCTTGTATTTATGAGACAGCCAATCATAGTCTGGAGAAAGTCTCTAAAATAGAAAACAGTCGTGAGGCATTTCCACACATTCTCAAGCATGTCTTTCCCAGGAGTTCGGCTACGACCCGGTGCTGCTGTGGGCGCCCATCGTAGAGCTGGACTTCGGGCAGGAGCGGTTCCTGCCCAGCAGCCCGCTGCAAGCCGTGCAGCAGGGCAAGATGCACGCCGTGCCCTACATCATCAGCCAGACCACTGGGGAGTTCTTCTGGAAGGCTTTCAGTCAGTTCATTTATTGATAATAATTAAAACCATGGTAATTTTTTTTATTTATGTGCCATGACACATATTTTATTGATGAATTATTCAAATAGTATAATTAGGTTTTAAAGTGCTTGAAAGAGTCATGAGTATGATTGGAAAAACGGGAAAGGTCCGTTTGTGAAAATAACAGGATAAAAATCGGATTAACTGCTTTCTCAACTTTTACTTTATTTATCTTCTCTTTACATGTATGTAACTACTACTTGAAAGATTACTATTACTACTTCTAAGATAACTATATTCTTTATTAAAGACCATACTTCCATATTTTTCATTTTAGACGTATTAAGCAATGAGACAATGACAGCCAAGATGGACAAAGAGTGGGACAGCATTGCACCTATCTCTTTCTTGCTGCCGCAAGAGCAGGCCAAAGAGAAGGCTGACAAACTACGGCAGGAGTTCCTTGGAGGAAAGAAACTCGTCAACGACTCGGCTACTGCTGACGGCTTAGGGAAGCTGTATGGGGACTCTCTGATTGGCTTTGGAGCACATAGGTATGTCTAACAATAAAAAAATAATTTGTCACACGACCAATAACAATCAGACAACATCACGTGTAGATAATTCGTGTTGCAAATTATTCTAAAGGTATCAGAAAAATATACTTAGAAATATTAGATAATAACACCCAGACACAGAACAAACACAAGTATTCATGACACGAATGTTTGTCATGAGTGGGGACCGAACCAACAACTTTTAGCGCCTAGGACAAGGTCACTACCAAATGCGCCATCGAGCCAGACGAACAGTTATGAATTGTTTGCTATTAAAATAGGATCAGAGAAACTGAAATATCCAATATTGAAATTTATGTTTTTTATTTCAGGCTTAGGTACATTGTACTATATTTGTACGCAGATAACGCAATTACTACTATAAAATCATCAAGAAAACATTTGAGACAATTAAAAATATTTTTTCTTTCTGTTAACCATGTTTCTTTAAGTGTATCGTGGTCTACTTTAAATGTATAGTTTAATTAGGGTCTTCAATTGCAATCTAACTTAGGCGCAATGACATCACAGGATGGCAAAATTTAATCAAAAGTAAAATGAGTATACAAACGAAATCTCCGTTTCTAGACTTGCAAACCTGATGTGCCGCCACTCGCCCCACAAGGTGTGGTACTACGAGTTCGCGCACGTCGGCAACCGCAGCCACTACCAGGACCCGGACACCAAGAAACCAGTCAGTAAGTACCGTAGGTGACTACGAGTAATAGGGATGTTGACTGGCTAGTCGAGTGAGATACTTTTTAAGAGCTGTCAAAACGAAATCACTTCATAGATTTTGTACGGGCTTGTCAACGTGTGACGTCACTAGTTTGCATAGTCAACTGACGTAATATTAAGCAGTTTTTGTAAAATTAAAAAACCTGATAAGCACCTGATAAGCAGTAGTTGCTGGACCAAAAGCTGCGCACGCCCATGGGCCTTAGTTTCTTTTTTGCCCAAGGACCCTATGTCACCTAGCTACGCCACTGCATTATCACAGTCTTTACAAACACAGATATAGTTAACTGTCGCATTAATGTTGACTAGAAACGGGACAAAGCACATAAAAGAAAGTTTGGAAAGGATGGGCCTAATCTACTCTAATATTATGAAGAAGAAAAATTTGTATTTTTGTATCTTTGTAACGGATAAACTTAAAAATTACTAAAGAGTTCTGGATGAAATTAGGCACAAACATAGGCTATAGGCTGGAATAGCACATAGGCTATAAGGTTATAGGTTTTTTTTTGTTTTCTTACTAAGTGTTTACCTCTCCACCCTCAGAGGCCGCTCATCACGACGACCTGATCTACCTGTTCTCGCTGACGGCCAGTTTTCCCGACATCCAGGTGTCCGACAGCAAGGACTCCCTGACGGTCGACCGGATGACCGCCATCATGTACAATTTTGCCAAGAATGGGTATGATACATTCTGATGACTCTGAAGTCGAAATCATTCAGCCATGTGACTGTAGGAAGATAATTTTAATTCAATTCTGTTCAGTATTTTTGTCATGACAGAATAACTTAACATCACAAACTTCAAATATTAATAGGTAAAAAAAATAGTGTACGCCGGCGCAAGTCAACAGAGGACTCGGAACTTCTTGTTAGGTGTAAACGTCCACCGGGCTTGGTGGATAAAAATTTCACATACCTATCTTCTCTCCCTAATAAGAATTCAGGTATCTTTCGAAGATTTCCCCCATTTTGAAGTCGGTTGAAAAAGGAGGAAAATAGTGTAGTAAACCAAAAAGAAAATATATATATATATATAATAAAAAAAGGCATTTTCAACAAATAATTGCCTACTTATGGATTTTTTTATGAAGTATATAATTACATAATTTCTCTAATGTGTTTTTTTAAATACATTATGTATTTACCGAGTCCAAAAATACAACTAAAATATAATAAATAAAATAAAATAAATTCTCAAGACTAACACACCAATTCCCTAGTCCCAAACTAAGCTTATGCTTGTGCTATGGATACTAGGTGAACGGATAGACATACTTAAATACGTTTATAAACATCCATGACTCGAGTACAAATGCCCATGTTCATCACACGAAACATTTGCCCCTAGCGGGATTCGAACCCGCGACCCTCGGTTTCGTGGCCAGGGTCTCTGACCACTCGACCATCGGGCCAGTCAATAATAATATATGTTGTCTATACGTGAGCACATAAAAAAAGATCCTTGCAACATTTTTAGAATTCCGACGGGATTGCGACTTGTCGACACCTGTCTTGTTCTTGGCTCTTCAAAGTCCTACCTGACATTGACCGAAACAAGTTATAAATCGTTTACCAGGAAAGACTCACGACCTCCCGTCGCCGGTTCTGGGAATCTGTGGAACAACCAAGCCGCGCTGTTCAACAGCAGGGAGATTAGTTTACCTTCCTTAAAGTACAATTACTTTTATTGCTTTTTTGTATTGCTTAAAGAAATTCACAAAACGTTCACGGAATTATACCTACTTAAATGTATTTTTATTCAGGCTTCATGTAATTAAATTAGAATTCAACCAGATAAATGCAATAATATGGAAAAGATAAGAAAAAATCAAAATGAATAAATATCTGACTTCATAATAATATCTAATCGATACTTAGGGTCAAAAAATACAAAACCATTGGCCGCAGGTTCAAATCCCACTGAAAGATGAAGTAAATAATAATAAATAAATTATCCTAGTGCCAAACTAACCTTATGCTTCTACTATGGATACGCTGAACGAATAGACAATAATAGACGTACTTAAATACGTTTAAAAATATCCATGACTCGAGTACAAATGTCCATGTTCATCACACGAAACATTTGCCCCTAGCGGGATTCCAACCCTCGACCCTTGGTTTCATGGCCAGGTCTCTGACCACTCGACCAACGGGTCTGTGAAAAAGTCCGAGTGATGAATACAGTTATTTGTATGAGTCATGCATAGATTTAGGAAGTCAAAAAATTCTAAATCTATGGAGTCATGGATGTTTACAAAAACTAATTGACCCGCCTAAAATTCTATCTATTACAACAATCTTTGATGTCCTGTGTAGAACTATATATTTTTTTAAGGATAAAGAGTAGCAGTATGTGCAAGGACCGTGCCATATGGCGTTCTCTCTGCCTACCCCGCTAGGGAAGTGGCGTGGTATAATTTTAGACGTCTTAAATTTTATCACAATCGGTTAACTAGATTATGTGTGAAGTCGTAAAAAAAAATCGCATATATAATTTTGTAAGGGTTCAGGTCAATTGGAACAGTGGTAACTCAATGGTAAGGACACGCGCCTCTTAACCAAGGCGTTCAGGTTCAAACCCGGGCACCGGGTATCTCTGGATTTTCCAAATCTACGTACGTACCTATTTAAGTCGCTTCAATGTAATGACCAGACTCGCTAAGAGGATGAAGGATTGAGAGCAATTACTACTTAGGTATCCTTACTACTTACTATCTAACTCCATCCTCCCTTCAGGGACCCCAACCCGCGTCCTGACTCGAAGCAGCCGGAGCTGGCATCACTACAGTGGCCCGCCATGACTGCGAGCGCGCGCAGCTTCCTGCGCGTGGGCACCGAGCTGAGCGTGCACGCGAACATGTTCGAGGAGCGGTTCGCCGTGTGGGACCGCCTCTACCCGATACAGTATTGAGCGAAATCTGAGTTTTAAAGTCAATAAAATAAAGTTTAAATTGTATTGATTGATTTATTTGCTGTCCCATGTTGCATGTAGTTAAAGGCGACTAATATATTGGGTTTAATGGTGTATTTAGGTTGATTATTATGTCGATACCTCCCACGTAAATCGTTGTAAGCCACTAAAATGCCGCTAAACGTTTTACCTAATAAGCCTTATTTAAGCTAGTGCTAGGTGTAGGTGTAGGTGTAACGCTAGGATAAAAATATTTTTATGATTTTAATAGATCATCATTCAATTAGCGGTTCCAACTATTCGACTATGTTACATTATATATACATTCGTTTATGAGATGTAATCTTTTTCGCTCTGTGTACAAACGTTTTTTATTCTACCATACTAAAAACGAAGCTAATACTATACTATGCATACATACATACATAACATCAAAGGGGCAGCAGGCTTCTTTAACCACATTCCGCACAAAAAAAAACTGGCTGGGTTAGATGGAAAATTGTGAAAAAGTGACAAGTGGCTAGCTCGTCGCCTACACAATCATATACCCAAAACTCGATGTACCATTAGTTTACGACATGCTAGGCCAGGAACACAGTTGATACATTATTTTTAAGTCCAGACCAATAAGGAACCTATACAAAAAATGCTCCAATATAATACTCGGATTAGTTAGATTCCGATAATGTTGTACAAATCTATTAGAAAGGCTTGTATTAGCTCCGTAAATGTAAAGGAGAGGAGAACAGACAATCCAGAAAATAATGGACCAGGTGCGGAGTCGTAGAGTTAGTTGTATAATCTATGATCAACGATCCCTTAATGCTCTTTAGGTCCGACTCACGCTTTACTTCTTTGTCTTTGCCTTGACTCTAGCAGGAAACACTTACCCAGCTAATTTCGCTCTACATTATTACCGTGCTACTTTTAAAACGATGATTAACATGCAGTCACCTCTGAGGAAATGCTAAATTACGAATTATGTAATTCAGACAATTGTATGACGTACTTGACTAATGATGTATTTATTTATATAAACATCACAAATTTTAATAAAGTTCTTACTGACTATCATGAGAACCTAACGAAATGTTTAATAGTAGGACAGTATGACAGACGGTGCTCATCTTTGGCAGGACTCCTAAAACATAAATAAATAAAAAAAAAATTATCCAGACTGACACACCAATTCCCCAGTTCTAAACTAAGCATAAGCTTGTGCTATGGGTACTATGAGTAGGTGAACGTATAGGCATACTTAAATACGTTTATAAACATTAATGACTCGACTACAAATGGACATGTTCATCACACGAGACATTTGCCTCTAGCGGGATTCGAACCAGTGCAATGATGGGCGTTGGGAGAGCTATAAATGATAAGACTAACTGCGATCTAAAAACCTGTTTAATAGTATGACATGAACTTATATACTATGGGAGGAAGTGAGTGTGCGTGTAAACAGATATAGGTGGTGCGCACATGACACCTCCCCAGTTTTTATAATACAATTTAAAAAAAGTTAATAACAATTGGGTACATACTTGACACAATTTTCAAATTATTTCGATGACGCGGGATTGTGGAACCAAATAAAAAAATGCCACTTTATATTAGACAAACAACAAAGACAAATTAAATTGATTACAAAAAAACTTTGGAAGAAAATATAAATAATGATAATGGTTTTTGAAAAAGGTTTGTAACAATTATCTAAAATCTCTTATAAATTACTGGTGGTGCCAGTAGCCAGAACAATAAATCGTATTATATTAAAGATAATATATGTATATATGTATATATATGTATGTATATATATATATATAATATATGTAAAAAATAATTTAGACCAATTTTGTACATTCTCAAGCAGGAGGCACCAATCAAAATTATGTATCCCCTCAAACAAATCTGCACTCGGATTTACAACCATCTACCAGAGTCACTTCTAAGGATAGCTGATGTAAATATATTTAAAAGTAGATTAAAGATGTTTTTATTACAAAAGGGATATTATTCTGTAAATGAATTTTTTTCTGACAATTTTTAAACCATACCATGACATATCTATACGAAAATGATTAATATTTTACATCTTTAATTTGCGTGAATTTGATTTTGACATATGTAATGTGTGTAAACTGTAATTTTTATGCCGAAAGTAATTTGCATAACCTCTGAAAATTGTAATTTGCATGCCGAAAGGCTGAATGTGGTGATACATAACATATACCTACTTAGACCATCATTGTAAACCCATGTTTCGCAAATAAATTATTTGAATTTGAATTTGAATATGTATTTATTTTATTAAATGATATTTTTCCTTATTAATCTAAACGTGTTGTTGACGACTATTTGGATAAAAAAAATCATCCACTACCTACCCATTAAAATGTTATCTATTTATATTATTATAATTGAATTGTCATGTCTAGGTTTTAATACTACATGAAGTTTGTCATATCCTTGAGTGGTATAATTAATTTCTTATTTTCAAAATACCTTATACAACATAATTAAATGTGGTGGCCAACCACAGTCTCATGTTTACTAAGTACAGTAGCTTCATAAACGTAGTCATAATTTTTTTTTATCTATACCAATTAAGGTGGCAATTAAGCATACGGCCCGCCTGATGGTAAGCGGTTACCGTAGCCTATGGACGCTAGCAACACCAGAGGTATCACCGACCCTGTAAAAACCTTTTCACAACCTTCTTGAAGGACCCCATACTGTAGTCTCGTGGGAAAACCTCGGCGGGGAGCTCATTCCACAGCCTAATTGCACGAGGCAAGAAGTTTCTGTGGAACCGCACAGTACGCGACCATTTTGGCTCCACTGTATGTGGATGAATTCCCCGTCGATGGCGAGCGGTGCGATGGTGGCCGTTGTCGTGGGCATCATGTCAAACAATTCCTTGGAACACTCCCCATTATACAAACGATAGAACACGCAAAGGGAGTCGAAGGCTCTTCTCAGACTAATATTTCATGCATGACAAATATTGTAATAATTTATTTTACATAATACAATACAATACAATACAATATTTTTATTTGTGAATCATAGGTACAAATTGATGTTACAATGTAATTCAGTATCACTATGTTCCGCTAAAGATAGCATACAAATTTTAAATGTTATTATAATATGTATTCATTATTTTTTTATTTATAGTCGACTTATTATTCATTTCATCATTTTATAATATTATCATGGTTCTTTAAAATATGTGCGCGCGCTTAATATTAATATTTTATTTATTATAACATTTTACTTAAGGGACAGTTTTAAGACTTAATTAATGTCTCCAACTATTCTTACAGAGATAACTCGTTTGCACCATGATCGAATAAAGGATGATCCTATTTATTTATTTTTAGTACCGTAATTACTATTATATAATATTTATTATTTCATATTATCTCCACTTATCCAACAAAAACTTTACAATCAAACAAGCCTATGCAATTAATACATCAGAATCACACTACAACTATTGGGCGATCAGTCCAAATCGTAAAAATGATCCTATGCGAGAATGCATGCCTATCTTTAACTTACTTAAACAAAACAAAACAATACCAGACTATTCTTAACTTTACTTATACTCATTTCAAACTAAAACCTATCTTAGAACATCAAACCTTTTACATAGCCTTCATCGTTTTAATATCACTAACATTTCATTCCAAAACCTAAAACTTTCTATACTCACGAATTTTTTAATTTCTACTATAAATATCATTTTTTTCTTCTTTATTACTTACTAGCTCGTAGCTATTACATAAGTTTTATTTCCTATCCGTGTCGTGACATATTTACTATCAAATACCTGATACAAATACAACTCCGTGTAATATTTTCATTTAAAATTCTTCAGCAAATATATCTCCAGTATAAATTCTGACTATCTTTCAACCTTATTAAATCGTGGGTTATTGTAAATTCGTCACGGAAAATTGTATGTGTTAATTCGTCACAGTTCTAATTTTCTAAAGTGAATTCTTGATTATATTAATTTTGATATTGTAAGTTCGTCACGTCGTTATTTTCATTTTCAGTACAGACAGCGGAAAAAATCAAACAATAAGTAAGTAGAATAAAAACGTTATTTATTTTTCAAGGGTAAATAAATAAATAACATACATACATAACATCACGCCCATAATCCCCGAGGGGGTAGGCAGAGTCAAAGGGGCAGCATGCCCCTTCAACCACATTTAGCCAAAAACAAAGTCGGACTGGGTTAGATGAAAAATTGTGAAAAACCAGTGACAAGCAGCTAACCTGTCGCCTACACAATCACATATCCAAAAGCCCGTAAACCATTAGTCGCCTTTTACGACATGCTAGGCAAGAACCACAGTTGGCATATTCTTTTTTTTTGTCCCAGATCAACATGGGCCAAGTCCCAGACCAACATGGGACAGACAGACAGAGAGATCGAGATAAATAAATAAAATATGTTATTTGTAATTTAAGATTTATTTTCTATCATTTCAAGCGCTTAAAATCTATAAGTTTGCTTGCTATCGCTACTTTATGCAAAAAGTATGTAAAATAAGAAATTATGACGAATTTACAGTAACCCTTACCTACCTATGACAAATTAACACATAATATCGTCAACCGTAATATCAATTAATGTAACCGCCAAATGGCCACTTTACAGGAGAGCCAAAAAACAAAATTACAAATACAAAAACGGACATAACTTTTTAGTTACTTCATCATCATCATCGTCATCTCAGCCGAAAGACGTCCACTGCTGGACATAGGCCTCCCCCAAAGATCGCCAAAACGACCGGTCCTGCGCTGCTTGCCTCTACAATTAGTTACTTATCCGATTGCAATACTGTTTGTAGTTATTTTTACAAATTTTGATATTTTTTCGTTTACAAAACCCATATGAATGCTACTGTTATAGTTTCGAAGATGACATGGTGGTTACATTATTATTATTTTTTTAAATGTTGCGTTAATTTAATTTTTGTAGAAAATAATATTAACAGCTCAAAAGTAACTCACATCACATTTTATCTGGTTTAATGTATGTAACCAAAAGAAAAAAAAATCGTAACGTATATGACATCGGATTTAGGGCGTGGACATACGTTAAAGTAGTGTGTTTGTAGGAATTACATACCTATTCATATACATTAAGGTCGAAAATTGAATAATCTCTGTTATTTGTACTTGTTAAAGAATAGGTCTTTATTATCGAGATAAAAACACATAATTTGCACAAAAGCAGTAGTAGTATAATATTTTTGAGATCTTACGTGTAAGTACACAAAATGTAAATAAATCAGTCTTCATTATCATAATTATTTTTCATTATGCCTTAATTAAATTAGTTTATAGAATATTTTATTTATTATTAGAAAAAAAAACTACGTAGATATCGAAAACGTAAAATAAATGCTGATTGTTATAGCTACTCGCTGAGCGAATCGTGAAATTTGACGTGGATCAATATTAGTAGTTCTTAGAAATACTCCTGGCATATATTTTTTTTCTTTTAATGGTACAACTTTTGTATTATTTAACTAACGTTATGTATTTAAAAAACATATAGTTTCTGTATTACATTTTAAGTTGCATTATCGTCCACGCTTCTATAATTGAGATCATTTCTATTTGTATTGTAAAATTAAATGGTTAACGTAAAAGTCAGTTTTAATAAACACGACTATTACATTGTTGATATTGTCTTACATTGGGTAAATACACTAAAAAATTATTCGAAGTCTGCAATGTAAATTCTAGATAGACATTTTTATAAAATGCATCATACATCACAAAAAATAGTACAAATGAAAAGAACTACTTGAATTTTGTTAAGGTATTCGACATTGTTTTCAAGATATCGAGATTTCAAATACACCAAACGATAGAGCGGAATATTTGCTGTCGAACTGCATATATATGTCGCAGTCATCTGGTTGAATCTGCTATTTGATTGAATGACTAGCGCGTTCATTAAATGACGACATTTAATTGAATGACTAGGCCGAACGTTGATTGAAGAAGCGTCATTCAACGTCCAACTAGTTAGCTGATTGTAACATAGCCCTTTGAACAGAGCGGACCAACAGAACCAGATGGCTGCGACATATATATTGCGCCTTCCCTGAAAATCAAATTGCTACTAGAAACGAGATGCTACCAGACAATTAGGTTAGGTTAGGTTAGAACTGTGATCATAACAACACGCTTTCATTAAATGAATTCAATTCAATTAAATGTCGACATTCAATGAACGCGCTAGTCATTCAATCAAATAGCAGATTCATCCAGATGACTTCGATATGACGTTCAGTCAAGAAGTTGAACGTTATATTAAACAATTTGACGAGTTGTCCTTTAGTCATTAAATTAAACGTCGTCATTCAATGAACGCGCTAGTGATCCAATCAAATAGCTGATTAAACCAGATGACTGCGACATATATAATTCAATTTCGCCATTTTGCGGTTACGTTAATTCATATTACGTTTGACGTATTTAGATATTTTTTAGTTTACTTTGTGACGAATTTACAATAACCCGTACCGATTATTCATAGATTTTACGTAAACGTTATACATTGAAATACATTTAAATAAAATTACATTAAACTTTTTATTCAATCTTGTACACTGACCCAAAAATACTAGTAATCATCTATCTACTCGATTACTTACCAAGCCAAGTGATATGTTACTTACACCTTTGCTAAATATTTCTTATCATTAAATTAACCGTAAATCTGCAAGTCTTTAAGTATTTCATATTGTTACGAACATTATGCAGTAACGTAATTACTTCGTCAATAGCGTAAATATTGCCGAATGTTAAAGAAAATACTCAAATATTGTTACGTGGGATAGTTACTTAAGTTAAATAACCAATCAATAACACAAATTAATATGTTGGTATATGCGATCTAGAAGGTCCTAACAGATCCTAATATGACGTTGAATATAATTGCATATGATATCCAATGATAGTTTGTTAAAAATGTAATAATGTAGAGTGATGAACTGATGACGCTTCAACACGTGTGGTAGTCATGTTTCACGTTCTGTCCTACATTATGATAATGTGTAGCAATACATATTTTAAAAGTCAAACTTATTAACCGACTTCAAAAATGAAAGGTATCATATATATATATTCTGATATATTTTAGCTAGTTCAATTAATGATCAATCAAATCATCAAATGGTAATAATAATAGAATGGTATTATTAAACTTTATTTAGATATTTAGACTAACAGACATTTTCTCAAAAAATATATATTATTATAAGTACATTAGTTTCTGCATTTAATTACTTAAAAACAACTTTATTAATTTGAAAGAATACTTAATTCAAAATGGTAAATCACAACAAATTATTACTTACTTAACGATCAAATCTTCATAATTTAAAAATAAAGGTGTATGTTACCCTGGAATGATGTCTTCCTCTCTTCTAGTGTTCTTCTTCGAATGATGTTTAATTTTAAGAGGACAAGAGGACTTTTCTTCTTAGGGGCGTTGTTCAAGGGGGCTGACGAACTTTTAGCATGGGGACTCATCACGTTCAGGTTCTCCCGGCTGCGACCTCTTCCGACTCGTGCTACTCCCGGCTCCCTGCTTACTGCTGTTAAAACTCATTGGACTCCAACATCTCCCGGCGCCCAGCACGCTGGTGTTATCATATTTGACTCCATCATCTCCCGGTGCCCATACAACTTTGCGCCACAACAATTTCTTTTGTTCCATCTTGTCTTCAGTCTTCTTCGTATATAGTATCTTGATTCAGAAACTTTATCACGTAATTTAAGTATAATTCGATATTTTTATTGAAGATTATTAACTGTCTCTTTATTTTAGTCCATTTTTGTTCACTTTTAATTTTAAATGGTTATTTGTAAAATTTTCACTTTTCGTAACTTTTCCAGACCATCTGCTCAGCACTGCCAAAAGGCGGCACTAGCAGGGTCGCCATGCAATGATGGGCGTTGGAAGGAGGGATAAGACTGACTGCGATCTAAAAACCTGTTTAATAGTATGACATGAACTTATATACTATGGGAGGAAGTGAGTGTGCGTGTAAACAGATATAGGTGGTGCGGACACTACACTAGCGACCCTTGGTTTCGAGGCCAGGATCTCTGACCACTCGACCAACGGGTCAGTCAAAATATAAAAATAGGCCCAAAATATAAATCATTTGTGCATCGGACCGGGTGTCGACCTCAAGACACATGAAGAGCTGCGACCAAAGTTGGCTAAACCATTGATTAATAGAGTTCATCATTGTAAAAAAAAACCATGAATAAGGTAGCCACCCTTGCAGTAAAGTGGTGTATCACAGTAAGTGATTTTAATTAATTGATCCGCCACTTATCAACGCGTACACAACGCGGCTGCAACGCAACCAATTATCTCATACGGTTTTGCTACCACAGGAAAAGGCATTAGCCAGTAATTGATCAATTTTACCAGATCGCAAATAGTTTTTCGACGTTTTCCTCAAGTTTTGAACTGGTGGTGATTATGGGAAACCCACAATAACAACAAGACAGTACGTTATCGGCACTATCACCAGAGCGCGTGACATATGCAGTAGCCGATTTTTACTATTTTATAATATTTTACCCTAAGTGCATTCTTCAGCTGTGTTTTTATATATCCTGTTTTGTTATTAAAAAAGTGGTATTTGTCGTAAATAATAATAAATATACCAGATTATAAACACCTCTTTAAATTATACTTTACTTACCATGTTTACAATACATATTATTTCTCGCTCGGTATATAATATACTTATGTATATATTAATTAATTACAGCCATACGTTTACAATAAGTTTATGTTTCTAGCTGACTCTAAGTACATAGATAATAAGATTAAGTACATTTAATAATAATTAGACTCAGTACTTATGTCTATTTAGGTAGTTATATGCAGGTGCAATCCGGAGAAGGTGTTCAATGCTGTTTAATAGCATTGATTAAACTCATATCATTTCGGTTACTCTAAAAAAATTTTTTTGGGCTTTAAACAGAGATTAGTATAGTATAAGTACATCATTAATAATGATAATGTTCTCCTTACCGATTTTGGTCACGGCGGCCAATCTCAACGAGGATTGGCCATCTGCGCAGGAGATATTATAGTGCTCAAGTGTGTGCGCAAACACAGGTGCACTCTCTATTCCTTCATTCCGGTGAGACGGCAATTCAGTCGCAGGACCAGTGGGCTTGACGTGCCAACCGAGATACGGGGATGATTAAACCGCTAACTTTCTGACTCCGGACTGTTACTGAGTAATTTCAATACTGAAATAACCTGCCACAAATATTTAGCTCGACCCGGATTTGAACCTAAGATCTCTTGGTCCTTAGACGGCACATGCTACCACTAGACCAATAAGGCAGTCTAAGTACATCATTAAAATACACTCATACATAACATCACACCCGTAATCGCCGAAAGGACTAGTTCCCTTAAAACATTCAGCCAAAAATTAAAACCTGGCTGGGTTAAATGGATAATTTTGAAAAGGTAGTGACAAGTGGCTAGCTCGTCGCCTACACAATCACACACCAAAACCCGATCTACCATTAGTCGCTTTTTACGACATTTTATCAATGAATTAAATAAAAACAAAATTAGCACATAAATAATGATGTGGTTGCCATGTGTAAGTATTTCACGGTTTAAATTCACCTATATGTAAATATTATGCACGGACATAACGTTCATATTATTTCCATTTTCCTTATATCTTATGACGTCAGGTTGGTTTAGCACAGTTTCCTAGACGGCTATTATTGTTAACCATACGACGTATAATCCAGTGTCTGGTCACTTTATCAGTGATCAAGATACATTCAACTCTGCATTATTATGCATCGATGCACAAAGGCCTTTCAGAGATTTCTGATAGAGTTAACAAACTTTTTTTATAAATAAATATCCGACTGTCCCATGTTGGTCTGGGACTTGGCCCATGTTGATCTGGGACAAAAAAAAAAAAAAGAATGTGCCAACTGTGGTTCTTGCCTAGCATGTCGTAAGAGGCGACTAATGGTTTACGGGCTTTTGGGTATGTGACTGAGTAGGCGACGAACTAGCCACTTGTCACTCCTTTTTCACAGCTTTCTATCCAACCCAGCCCATTGTCCCATGTTGGTCTGGGACTTAAAAAGAATATGCCAACTGTGGTTCTTGCCTAGCATGTCGTAAAAGGCGACTAATGGTATATCGGGTTTTGGGTGTGTGATTGTGTAGGCGACAGGTTAGCCGCTTGTCACTGCTTTTTCACAATTTTCCATCTGACCCAGCCCGGCTTTGTTTTTGGCTGAATGTGGTTGAAGGGGCTTGCTGCCCCTTCGACTCTGCCTACCCCTTCGGGGATCATGGGCGTGATGTTATGTAGGTATGTATGTTATGTATGTAAATATCCGACGACATCACATACATCGGACTCCGAGCTAAGTAGCTATAGCAAATGTGTTACGGATATCGGAATCAACAGTGGTATTACAAATATATACTTAAATATTGGATATTAACACCCAGACACAGAACCAACACAAGTTTTTCCTGGGAGGGGATCGAACACACATCTCTTGGCGCATGGGGCAGGGTCTCTACTGAATGCGCCATCGAGCCAGTCATCTGATTCGGGATGTCAATGAAATGTGGGACATATTATTATAGATGGAGAGAAGCTAGTAATTTAGTAAAACCTTTATCTCCGAAATCTGAACTAATCAGCAAAACATAGATCTGAGAATTTTGTTAAACTATCTCCAGCTAAACATAATGAGATATAAGTATATGTTGGCTGATTATATTAGTCGATTAGCAACAAGCGTCGCGTCGTCTAAAAACCAAGAGGTCATAGGTCAAATCCCAGGTCGTACCAACATTTGTGGCTGGGTCATGTAACATTGAAATTACTCAGTATGTTGTACAGCCCTTGGTCCTGCATTCTCTCCATTCGTGTCGGATCGCCATCTCCAGACAATGATAATGAAGGAACAGAAAATGCACCTGCGTTTGCGCAGACACTTGTAGGTACACTATAATATGTCCTGCGTTAAGTTAACTAATCCTCGAATTGGCCGTCGTCACTGAAATCGGTTAGGAGGATTTGTGGTATCATTCAGTAAAAGGTCATAACAATTCCATATTTCCCCAACTGATTCGGTCACTCATGCAGTAGCCACATCACACAGTCACAGTCATTCAAGCGCTCCGGAATCATCGCGACCGCAGCCAGATCGCCGTTACGTCATAGGAATATGTCGCACGTCACGTTACGACAATATTTACCTGTTACATAGGTGAAATAATAACAACTGAGTGTTGGTCACTCAACGGTAAGGACCGGCGCGTCATTTGCCAGAGGTGTAGGTTCAAACTCGGGCACTTATGTACTTCTGGATTTCCAATCCTAAATCATTTTTACCTATACCACAACGTTAGATACTAAGTGAGGAAACATGCAATTCTAAATAACAAAGGATATAACCGTTATGTAGTTTGTCTGCTTTCCTTATCCAAGAGTAAGTAGGAAGGTCATATAGAAGTCATTTGATGTAGTAATCAGCCTCGTTAAACTCAGGACCATAGACCCCGATGATGAGAACTAAAATTCAAAATATCTTTATTTATATAGGCTTCAAGATAGCACTTATAAATAGTCAATATACAAAAAAAAAAGAGACAATACCTACTACCTGGTTTGGAAAGTAGATTCTATCGAGAAGAAACCGGCAAGAAACAGATAGTTATTCTTTTAAATTCCTAATATCCAATTTTGTAAATTTATATAACCTACGAATTATTAATAATATTTCACCTATACCTAAGCTAGATATCACTACAGTATACATATGTGAAAGAGTAAATGAAAAAGTTAACTCATTATCTAAGTATACCTATTATATTATAAATAGGAAATATTTGATTGTTTGTTTGTTTGAATTGAAAGGCTTTGAAACTACTGGACCGATTTATAAAATTCTTTCACCAATGGAACCTTACTTTATCAGCGAGTAACATAGGCTATATTTTATTCCCGTAATACTACGGGAACGGGAAATATGTAAGACCGTGGAGCGCTGCTAGTCTAGTATAAATAAATAGGTACTGCGTAAGTTGTTAACAAGTGGTTGATTCAACTAAGTTATTAACCCCCAGTGCTGGGTCATACGCTGCCATAAATTATGTTTAGCTGGGGGGATAGAAGAACGCAAAAAGAAAAAAAAATGCTTAACGTACTAAAATACTTTTCCTAGTCTTTTAAATACATCACGTTTGTTTAAAAGCTAATGAAAAAAAAACATTACAGAAAAAAAAGGCAATACACTTTTAATGCAATTTAACTTCACGATTTCAAATGCGATTAAGCCTCTAAGTGTAATTAGGGCAATTGTCAAAATGCAATGAATATCCTCCGTTAGTCACGCGTGAATCAACCCTGTGTGTGTTCGTTATAAGCGGCGGCGGTGCGCGGGTGGCGCAGTCGATCAGCAGCAGCAGGATGGTGCGCAGGAGTGTCGTGTTGTGTCTACTCGTGGTGTCGTGTGTGGCGGCGTGCAGGAATCATGCCGAGAAGCCTGCAGGTACAATTAAGTTGCTTTGAGTGAAATAGTTACATCGCGTTGGAGGAGACAAATAGCTGTTGGACAGTGAGTTTAATGGCCTCGGCGGTGTAGTAGTTACTTGGCGTCGAACGCAAGGGGTGAGATAAATAGTTGTTGATGAAAAATAGGTAGTTTGGTAGCTCCGGGGATGAATTAGTGATTTCGTGTCGCACGAAAGGTTTGGCATGTTAAAATTTTTTCTTTTCTCTGTATTCTCAATCTCTCAATTTCACATTGAGCAAATTATTGCTCAATGTGAATGACGGTGTGTGAAAGCGATCATCTGAGAAAGTGCAAACATTTTTCGTGATAATTAAAATGGCGATTTGTGTCAATTTCGTGGCCTTTTTTAAAGAAAAAAAAAAACATGTTTTGTTGTGGTTTTCATTTTAGGAGTGTCAAATTTCTTTGCTATTGTTTATGTAGGTACTTTATGAGTAATAATGTAGCAGACGGATAGGTACTTTACATACTTCTAATATTACTAAATATTTGGCTAAAAGTGAATCAGCTTGCTGCTTCTTGCACTGCCTAACGGAGGATTGTGGACGTTCACGGCAAAGCTGCCGGACCGCCGCTGTACTAGTCGGAAAATTTTTGTCGGTGGCTCCACTCATGTTGCAGCTCGAGTGTTACCGGGTAACTGATCGCTTGCTTACGCAAAATGCAAGTCGCTGACGTGATTATTTTCATATTGTGCCGCTATGTTGTGTTAGCGGGCAGTGCTGGCGGGTCGCGGCTATTGCCGGCGGGTCGCAGCTATTGCCGGATCACGGCTATTCCACATTTATAATATAAGTAAAGATTGCTAATGGGCCTCCATAAATTACGTGATGCATTTTTCATGTCTTTTTTGTTGTGTTGTGCGCAGACGCACCGGCGAGCAATAAGTCGCCCGTGGTGGAGAGCGCGGCGGGGCGCTTCCGGGGCTCGTGGATGACATCACGGCGCGGGCGCCACTTCCAGGCCTACCGTGGTATTCGCTACGCCGAGCCGCCCGTTGGAGAACTTAGGTTCCAGGTGAGACATGATACTGTACTCGAGGACTTTGTGCAAGTACAAATCATGTAAAGTGTCAAAAGTACTTAAAATCATTAATACAATTATTAAATATAATTGTGGTTCTTTAGAATGTTATTTGCAAATAGCTTTTTCAGGTGTTACCATATTATGGTATTTCGAAACAGCAATTGAGTATCTATGGTGCGTAATGCATGTATCTTTAATTAGCACTGAAGGATTTCAGAATAAAAAAAATCTTTATTTTCAATTATCTAGTCTCTTTCTGCTAACGTAAATATTATCATTTAATCCTTTTGAGCTATCCGCTTATTTTTATTTAAGACTTAGATTTCAAATAAGGGTTATTTAACACTATAGGTAAAATACAATACCTACTATAAAACAAAATCGCTTCTTCTTAAACTACTTAAGGAATGATGGTGCGGTTTCCACCAATAGTTAGAATGACTCAAAGGGGGGGTGTACCTATATGTATAGTATCATACTGTTTTGTGTTTACCGCGCGAAGCCGCGGCGAGTCACTAGTATGTTTATTTAGCTTTTACAAAATAAATGTTGTTCATTTTAGGTAACATGCGCACTCAACTTATATCTAAACATATAGTCTATCTACAAAAGTAAACTCTTACTTTAACAATGTTTACATGGCTAAAATACTTAAGGAAAAATATTATAACAACAACATTGCACAACTTATCAGAAGATTGCAAACATACTATATCAACAAACTCTATCTAAGTTTATCAAACACATCTGGCGCACACGACAAATGCTAGATATCCGATGCGACATGCGATGTTGGTTACTATCGACCAGAATTTTTGTAAGTTTCGCATTTCATAACTTAATGGACTGTTGCCCCCAGCCCCCGAAGCTCATACAGAGCTACAAGGACGAGGTGGACGCGACCAACGACGGGCCGGCGTGCCCGCTGCCGGCGCCGCCCAGCTACCCAGTCGACGAGGATTGCCTCACCATCAATGTCTACACGCCCAAAATAAAGAAGTGAGGAATCATCATCATTAGTCAAAGTCAAAGTCAAATACAGGTAGAGCCAAATCGTCAAATACAGGTAGAGCCACAGCTATATGATTCTATATGGTTCGGAATGTTGTATCTACCGAGAAGAATCCGGCAAGAAACTCGGTAGTTATTCTTTTCAATACAATTTATACAAGGTGAATGAATCAAAATTAACTTTGAACCACTTTTTAGTGTGGGTCTGTTGTAGAGTATCAAAATAAAAATATATAAATTACAACCAAAAACTTGACTCGACCAGAGCAGACCAGTCCCCAAGGGCGGCACCTGTTCCCCAGCATGACTGATGATTAACTAAATATACATACATACATATCATCTCGCCTTTATTCCCTGAAGTGGTAGGCAGAGTCAAGGGGGCAGATGGACTCCTTAACCACATTCAGCCAAAAAAAATACTTTTTTTCTGGTTGAGATGGAACATTATGAAAATGTAGTGACAAGTGGCTAGCTCGTCGCCTACACAATCACACACCCAAAACCCGACATACCTCGCGTCCGGATAATAGGAGTCGAATCCTCAGGCGGCGCACTCTACCATCAAACCACCGAAGCAGTCACTAAACTAAAGTAAGCTTTACGCCATTTCCCTGAAGGGGTCGACAGGACCACGCGCCATATGGCACGGTCCTAGCCGTGGTCCTAACACACCTCACTCGTTTCTGTCCCGTTCTTAATCCTTTTCATCGAACCATTATGGGAAGCACTGACAGGTAGCTAGCTCGTTGCCTCCATGATCACAACCTCAATGCACCATTAGTCGCTTTTTACGTCATGCTAGGCAAGGAACACAGTTTGTACATAATTTCCAGACCAGCACGGGGCAATCATGTACTTTAATATTAAGGACTAGCTGTGCCTGAGGTTCTACTAGCGTTTATGGTTAATGTTATATAGCCTATAGCCTTCCTCGATGAATGGACTATCTAACACTGAAATTTTATTTTAAACCGGACCAGTAGTTTAGCGCTTCAGTTCTTCAGCTTTATAATATTAGTAAGTAAGTATAGATGAATCATAAAAAATACTTTCTTTTGAAGGTCGGAGCTCCTGCCAGTGATATTCTTTATCCACCCGGGCGGCTTCTACTCCATGACGGGTCGAAGCGACCTGGCGGGGCCACACTACCTGCTCGACCATGACGTTGTGCTCGTCACCATCAACTACCGCCTGGGATCTCTAGGTGAGGCTACGAGCAGAGACCAGCATATAATACTATTCTTCTAACTGATTTCGGTCACGCCAAAGCTTAACGTGCTTTCCGAGAAACGGGTGTGATGAACCGCCAACTTCCTGACTCCGGACTGTTACTTAGTAATTTCAATATTAAAATACCCATCATCATCTTCCTAGCGTTATGTCCCGTATTTAGACGGGGTCCGCTTAGCCATGATCCAGGATTTAGCGAGTCTGGTAATTACATTGAAGCGACTGCCGATCTGACCTTCGTAACCCTAAGATAGGGAAACCAGACAATTTTTGGATCATGGTCACAAATCCAAAGTTGTTTGAATTTGCAGGTTTCATCACGATGTTTCCCTCATCGCCGAGCTAGTGGTATAAATACGTACATAGATTTGAAAAATCCAGAGGTACGTGCCGGGTTTGAACCCGCACTCCTCGGTTGAGAGGCGCGTGTCCTTATCATTGAGCTACCACCGTTCAATATTGAAAGACCCAGCCACACTATTTTGGTCCGACCCGGGATTTGAGCCTGGGACCTCGTGGTCTTTAGGCGGCGCATGCTATACCACTAGACCAACAAGGCAGTCACTATGATATGTTTCAAAATATGTAACTAACTGACTAACTAAACTTCACGCCACTTCCCTAGCGGGGTAGGCAGAGAGAACCGAACGCCATATGGCACGATTCTTACACACCACACTCGCCTCTTCAACTTTCATGATCCTTTTCATACAAGCTCTACGGTTTTTATGACTCCTAACATCACATTCTGTTAATACACGACCAATCTAATACAGGACTCTCCTAATACAGGTTTCTTTAAACTTAAAAGGAGATTCCCACCACTTGTAAATATATTTTTGTAAGCAAATAAAGATTTTTTTTTTTTTTTTTAATCTGGTCGTGGCAGGTGAATAAATGTAAATACATATGTAAATTCAAAATATGTAACTTAAAAAACGTGTCCAGGTTTCCTGAGCACCGGCGACAAGCTGGCCCCCGGCAACAACGGCTTCAAGGACCAGGTGGCGGCCCTGAATTGGGTGCAGATGAACATCGCAGCGTTCGGCGGGGAGCCCGGGCTGGTGACCATCGCCGGCAGCAGCGCCGGCTCCATCAGCGTCATGCTGCACATGATCTCGCCCATGTCTCTAAGTAACTAAAGGGGCAGTAATATGCCCAGTTTTTTTTTTCATAATATACTTACACCTGACATCCATCACATACATACTTTGATCTGACTACGAGCTAAGTAGCTCAAGCGCTTGTGTTACGGATATCAGAATCAATAGCCCTTTGGCCTCACGAGATGTTATATACTAGCTATGCCCGCGGTTTTACCCGCTTTTAGGTTAATGATATATATAGCCTTCTTCGATAAGTGGTCTATCTAACACTGAAAGAATTGTTCAAATCGGACAAGTAGTTCCTGAGATTAGCGCGTTCAAGCAAACAAACAAACTCTTCAGCTTTATAATATTGGTATAGATAGTAGCGCCCCGCGGTTTTACCCGCGTAGTTCCCGTCCCGCGGGAATACGGGGATAAGATATAGTCTATGATACTCGCTGATAAAGTAACTTTCCATTGGTGAAAGAATTATTCAAGTCTAGTAGTTTCGAAGCCTATTCGATACAAACAAACAATCAAATCTTTCCTCTTTATAATATTATTATAGATTAACAAATTATGATAGGCTACAGCAGAGGATACAAAAAAACCAAAACTTTATTAACTTATTTATTTAATTACAAAATTACAATATTAATTAAGACTAACAGAAGACAATTGCCCGATGATGATGAAACAAAAGTGATCGAATCCCGGCGCGCGGCGCGTCGGTCACGGAGCCTCGCGCAGCCGCTGACTCGGCGCCTCGTGTTTCCCTCACTGTAGCGAATTCCGATGGAGGTCATGCGTGGTCATCGATTTATGTAGAGTGTGGTTGCTTAACATCTCCCTCCGCAAGACCAACATCTATTTGGCAACTTTGGTGAAAAATTGTGTTGGATGTGAACTTAGTTTCACATGATCTTCCTTGATCTCTGAGTAGATTCCCGTAGTATTTGAATAACTACCGGCTGGTCCAGATGTTGCATCTCTAGTAGTCGTCTCATTGAGATCTCGTTTTTTTAAGTAATGTCGGCAGATAATTGTACCCATTATAATGAAGAGATTGACGAATAACAGATATACCGGTATAGTAGTGTGGTATACACTGTTTTAATCTGTGGCTTACTTAAGCTGATTGGATGCTGCAACATTATTATTGAGATGCTGTCATGCAGGTTACTGAGGTTTATAGAATTTAGTTTAATCGATCTCAGAATGATAGCATCTCGGCTATAGGTAGATCGATTATATTTAGCGCTTGTCCTTGTATTCTATCATGAATGTTGCTTTTAGTAAATTAAGATGTCTGTAATAAACAGCCTCTCCCAAACATAGAACAAACACAAGTATTCACCACACGAAAGTTTATCCTGAGTGAACTTTTAGCATATAGAACAAGGTCACTATCGTATGTGCCATCAAGCCAGGGACTGTTCGATAAGGGATTGCGGCCTTGGCATTTACTTCTACCTTAATTATAGTGCGTTTCGTGGTGAGCGCAAGGGGGGTGAGTTTGGGGCGAGTTGGGGGGGGGGGCGAGTTGGGAGTACAAATTTGAAATAACTGTTCAACTTTTAAAGATCTATATAGTAAATCGGCTCCCACACTTCGCCACTGCTTCTACCCCATACTGTAAATATAACTTGAACAAGGTGTTCAATCCACATCTCAATTGCGTTATTCCAGACCTGTTCCACCGGGGCATCTCGATGAGCGGGTCGCCCATCGGCAAGGCGCCGCTGCCGCGGGATCTGTACCCACTGGCGGTAAAGCAGGCGCAGCTGGTCGGCTGCCCCGCAGACAACTCCTCGGCCATCATCAGCTGCCTCCGGACAAAGCACTTCAGGGAGCTCGGTGATTCGCTCTTTGGATTCAGGGTGAGAATCTACACTGATATCATAAAGAGAGAAAAAAAAATTGTTTGCTTCTAACAAATATTCTCAAAAACTACTAAAGGGTTCTAGATGAAATTAGGTATAGACATAGAATAAAGACTGGAAAAGCATATAAGCTGGTCCACGCGCCAATAAATAAATAAATATCAGACAATAGCGAGTCCCGTTACTTTCTCGGACTAAGAAGAAGATAATATGTTCACATCTTCAACATGTTTGTGTCTCCAGGAATTTGGTATGGACCCCGTGGGCATCTGGGACCCGGTGGTGGAGCAGGACTTCGGCCAGGAGCGCTTCCTTCCCGTCCAGCCGTATGAAGCCATCCGCCAGCACAAGCTGGTCACGCCGGTGCCGCACCTCATCAGCCAGACCACGGACGAGTTTTTCTGGGGCGCCTACTGTTAGTACTTTACAACAGTTTCACTGGCTCGATTGCGCATTCGGTAGTGACCCTGCCGTATGCACTACCTATCATATGAACTATGGACTGCCCTATGAACCCACAATTATTGAGTTGTGGGTTCATACTAAGCGCCAGACCAACCTCGTTTAAGTCTAAAAATGTTCCATGTAAAAACAATACACCACCACTCAATGGCCCGTTTGTCGAATGGTTAGAGACCCTGGCCAAGAAACCAAGGGACGCGGGTTCGAATCCCGCTAGGGGTAAATGTTTTGTGTGATGAACATGGACATTTATACTCGAGTCATAGATGTTTATAAACGTATTTAAGTATGTCTATCCGTTCGCCTAGTATTCATAGTAGAAGCATAAACTTAGTTTGGAACTAGGGAATTGGTGTCGCAGTCTGGAGAATTTATTATTATATCTGACTTTTCCATTTCTCGGGACTATAGAGTCCCGGACTTTTGGGAGGCGTGCGGGGGGCCGAAGCCTACACGTAGAGGCCCTTTAAAGTCAAATGATTTAAATGTAATGTGACACCAACCGACGATTATCCCTGTATACACTATAAAATGTAGCCAAGGACAACCCCCGGTCAGTGCAGGACTATGGAATGGAGTGGAAGAACAAAGAATCTGGGCTATAAGGATGAGGTGCAAGTGGACTGGGTAACCGGGACTATGGGAAGAACTATGGCTCCTGCCCGATCTATGTTTAAAAACACGAATAAAATGGGCAGGTGGTGATTCGCCACCTCACTGTCATGGGCCCCCCATTGGTCGCACACACTTATTATTATTATTAAAATCCAGTTCCTGCCTGTTATTATGCACGTATGCCTATAATTAATGGATCGATCGCAAAACGAGGTTGGTCTGGCGCTACTGTAGTTTCGGCAATTGAATATAATAACTATAGAGTTTCTTGCCAGTTCTTCTCGATAAAAATAACCTTTCCAACGTGGCAGTAGATTAAGATATTATTTATTTTATTTGCGAAGAGAGTGCTTTGGAGCCTCTATGAAAATATATTTTCGATTTTGACTAACGAATTTTTTCTAGCTGAGTAACATCATCATCAGGTTCGAAGAATGATGTATTAGGTTTGTGAACATTTTAGAAATGTTCCTTCTAACATAACTCAATCAATCTTATTTTTGACTAAATGGTTTAAGGCACCTTAAATATTGGTCTTGAACTCAGCCTATCCCTTCGAGGATTGCATGCGTGAAAAAATAAAACGAAAATCTCTTTCTCCCCAGACGTATTACAAAATGAAACCCTTCGCAAGACAATGGACGCGGAGTGGGAGAGGATTGCACCAATTTCCTTCCAGTTGCCGGCGAACAACGCCTCCGCAGTGGCCCGGCGCCTGCGCAAGGAATACCTGCAGGATAAACCGTTGGTGAACGACGAGGCCACTGCGCGCGCGCTCGGAAAGATCTATGGAGACTCCATCGTCGGCTTCAACACGCATAGGTAAGAATTTCTTAGTCCATTTAAAAAAACCACTGGCTGAAAGCAAGTCATCCCTGGGTTTTATCATCTGGAGGGAAAATCGAGTATTTGACTTCAATTAATTTTATTGGCTAATGTTGAATGGAGAAAAGATGAATAAAAATTTATCGTAATCTTAACTGGGACTCAAGGATGACACTTTTTTGTTTATGAAGCACGTAATACTGACACCAAAGTACAGGGTCATATGAACCCTATCAGCCCTAAGTAATACGCCTCGGAGACCCTTCGGGGCTCCTATAATACTTCCTTATACACAAAGCATTATTTCTTGATTTACGGGCCCCCTATCCGGTGCGGGGCCCTTAGGCAGTTGCCTACTCTACCTGAATGATAATCCGGCCCTGCATAAATACGTACAATTGAATAATATTTTTTTCTAAAAATAAAATTGTTTTGATCAACAGAATGGCTAAACTGATGTGTCGCCACTCGATGTACAAGGTGTGGTACTACGAGTTCGCTTACATCGGCAACCACAGCCACTACGAAGACCCTGTCACCAAAAAACCTAAGGGTAAGATAACGCTCATAGTACACGACGACTATATAATAGAGGTACATACAAACATATCATCATGCCAAGCACCACAACGTATGGCGAAAAAAAAAATCAATTGGATTGTACGGAAAATTATGAAAAAAAGGAGTGACGAGTGGCTAACTCGTCGCTAGTATCCGACCAAAGCTTCGACTTCGGCTACAGCTTCGGCACCTTTGGCACAAAATTCGGTATCGGACCTAAATTAAGGCCGTAGCCGAAGATTTTCCGAAGGTTTAAAAAAACGTTTAAATTTAACGAACTGTTGCGAACGAACCCAAGTATAGGACCGGGCGTGCATGTAGACTTGGATAAAAATATCTATACATCAAAATATTGATTTTCTAAAAGTATACATCGATAGTACGTATCGTAGATATTTTAAATCCCTTCGAAAAGGCCAATAATTTGGGTGATGAACATGGCCATTTTTACCTGGGTGATGGATATTCATAAAACGGATTTATGTATGTCTACCGATACCAAATATCTATTGCACAAGCATTCATGCTTAGTATGGAAATAGGGAATTGGTGTGTTAGTCTGAAGAATTTATGTATTTTTTTTTATTCGATCAACTGACATCAGTACATCACCGAGATTTTAAAATAAAAGTCGAGCTTCATAGAGTGCGCGCCTCTTGAGTATCACAATATCCTATCGTTATGTCTCGTGCTTATCCAGGGTAAGGGTTTCATCACGATGTTTTCCTTCACTGCCCAGCTTATGTTATAAATACGATTAGATAAATACGATAGATTTGAAAATTCCAGAGGTATGTCCGGGTTTGAACTCGCGTCCCTCAGTTAAGAGACGCGTGTCCTAAACATTGAGCTAACCATTACTCCTCTAAATATCTAGAATTATTATCATTTGTTTTACAATGCACCGTGTCTCACAGGAGCCGCCCACCACGACGACCTGATCTACCTGTTCTCGCTGAGCTACCAGTTCCCCGCCATCCCGGCGGACGACAGCAAGGACTCCAGGATGGTCGACAGGATGACCATGATGTGGTACAACTTCGCCAGTTTCGCGTAAGAACACTTTGATGTATTACAGCAACGAATCATGCTTCCGTTTTGTCTTTGTGTATTTTTCTTGAAAAGTATAACTTCCGTTGTAATCTCCGAAGGGGTAGGCAGAGTCAAAGGGGCAGCAAGCGCCCTAAACTACATTCAGCCAAAAATGAACGAGTGGCTCGTCGTCTACTCAATCAGATATCGGGTTTTGGGTATGTGATTGATTTAATCTCATCCCCAAACCCGATATAACATTGGTCGTCTTTTACGGTATGCTAGACAAGGAAATCATTGTTTTTAAGTCCTAGACTAACTGGCACTATGTTTGTGTTATTCTCTTTCTTTCTGTCTGTATCCCTCGTGAGTGTCGAATAAAGCTTTTCTCTTCTATCTCCAGCGACCCGCGCGGCAACATGATGCGCCCAGACGAATCCTACGTCGACTGGTCCTACATGACGGAAGAGGATCGTCAGTTGTTTTTAAGTCCTAGACCAACTGGCACTATTTTTGTGTTCGTGTTTTTCTCTTTCTTTCTGTCTGTATCCCTCGTGAGTGTCGAATAAAGCTTTTCTCTTCTATCTCCAGCGACCCGCGCGGCAACATGATGCGCTCAGACGACTCCTACATCGACTGGTCCTACATGACGGAGAAGGATCGCCAGTACATGCGCATCGCCGACGACTGGACCCTGCGCTCACGCATGTTCGAGGACCGCTTTAACCTCTGGGAGGAGCTCTACCCCATGAAGTATTCGCAAAGACGTAGCTAGGTGACAAAAGACCCTGGGATAAAAAGAAACTGGGGCCAGGGGCAGCTTTTGATCCAGGGGAATTACATTTTCTTTGGGAGGGGGGGGGGGGCAGAGTCAAATGAAACAGAAGTGCCCCGGCGCACTAGCTACCCAGGGGCAAGGTGGGGACCTTGCCTCTGGGTAGCTACCCCACTGACTATTAGTCCTAACGTGATAACTTTATTATATTTTAGTCTAATTTAAGAGTGTTATGAGAAATTATAAAAATAAATATTAAAAAATAATCCCTTGGTATACTTCATTGAAACGACAATCCCGATCAAAACTATACTTCACGCCACTTCCTGGAGACAACCGAACATAATACGACACACGTCCTTACAAACCTTACTCAATCCTTTGATTATAATGTATTTACTATTTATTTCTATAAGTGTTATACATATATGAAAAGAATCCTCAAAATTGTTGCCAATTGATTATGTATAAATATCAAAGGCTATTTAGATCAAATATTTCCACAAAATCGACGATATGAAAATAATAAAAAAAATTCGAACATGGCGTGTCGGTTTTCGTGTGTTGTTTTTGTGGAATTCGTGAAAATGTTAATCAAATATACCTCGTTTTAGCAAGATTTGCATTATTCAAAGTATTTCAATATTACAAATAGTGAAAACAATGTTAAGATTACATTTTATAACCTGGTGTGGCGGCGATCATAGTCGGGTCGCCCGACAATAAATTTAGGCAAACGCGACTTTGTCTTAATTTATACGGCTTTCCAAGACCTATAAAGTTATTACTTGTAGATATCAAAAGAAAGCTTATATAATCTAGTTTAATGTTGTAAAATCCAATTTGTTATAAACTGTAATATATTTCGTAAAACTCGGAAAGAAGTTTCTATAGTTTAAAAAATTCTATAGTTTCAGCTATACCATGTATTTTTTATATTCATATAGCTTTACTAGTTTTTGAGATATTAACGTTTAAAGTACGCAATGAACGCGCGCTCAGTTCGCGAAAAACCGTTCGCGGCGCTCGTACAAGGGGGGTGACGGTTATAACTCTTCATACAAGCTTTACGGTTATTATGGCTCCTAATACCACCTTCTGATAATGCACGACCTATCTGTTCGTGCTAGACGAATTGGCAATCAGCATTAAAGCAGAATATGCCAACTGTGCCTTGCCTAGCAAGTCCTAAAAGGCGACTAATGGTATATCGGGTTTTGGGAGCTAGCCAAATGTTACTACTTTTTCACAATTTTCCATCTAACCCAGCCCAGTTTTTTTTGACTGAATGTGGTAAGAGACGCTCTTTGATTCTGCTTACCTCTTTGGAGATTATAGGCGTGATGTTACAATAAAATCTAGGTAATAGATAAGTTTTCTGAAAAAAGAAACCATATTAAAGGTCTTCTTACCTCCACACGTTAGTTAATTGCAATAATTGGGATGTTGACACTATTTATATTTAATTTTGAAATATCAATTCTTAAAAAGAAAGTATCGTAGTATCTTGTGTTAAACCTGGTTGATTTTGAATTATATTGAGTCTATTATTTTTAATTTTACAAAAACTGCCTAATATTAAGTCAGTTGACTATACGAACTAGTGACGTCACATGTTGAGAAGCCCATACAAAATCTATGAAGTGATTGCGTTTTGACAGCTCTTAAAAAGTATCTCAATTGACTTGCCAGTCAACATCCCTATTACTGTGGAATGACTATAGAATGTTTTGAAAGTTCGCACAGATCTCTATGGGCGTGATTACTACTTAATATCAAGTGACCCTATCTCGTTTACCGCCTCTAATGCAAAGATTGACTTCACAGAAAAAAATACACGATTGCTTTTGATTAGATAACTGAATTAGCGATATGACAGTCGACTGTCTGAATTAGATAACAACTAGGACACTTAGTCACAGTTTGTCTCGGTTCAATAAATAAAGACTAATATAATAATATAGGTAAGAAGAGGCATGCTCCGGTGGTTCGGACATGTGGAAAGAATGGATGACGAAAGATTGATTAAACAGATATACAATGTGAAAGTGGAAGGATGTAGGAGCCGCGGAAGGTCCAGGCTCACCTACCACGACCATATTGGTCGTGTATTAACAGAAGGTGATGTTAGAAGTCATAAAAACCGTAGAGCTTGTATGAAAAGGATAATGAATGTTGAAGAGGCGAGTGAGGTGTGTAAGGATCGTGCCATATGGCGTGCGGTTCTCTCTGCCTACCCCGCTAGGGAAGTGGCGTGAAGTTAAGGAAATAAGTAAGTAAGTAATAATACTCAATGAATAATAAGATGTTCAATCTCATGGGTTTCCCAACCGAAGATTTCCCGGTGCGCAATATAGCGTATCAACCTGCAACGCATAACTCGAATACCTATCTCGTACAGAAGTAAACACTATTGTTTTATTTATTCTAGAACTGTTAGTCTATTGTAAGTTCATTGAATATTAAACATGAATCATTGTAAATATTGTGTGGAATTGAATTTTCTCAAGGCCTTGCTCATGTTTGTGTCTTTAGATAAGAAAAGAAAAAGTATTAGGCACGTTTAGTTATTGAACTAGACCTCGCAGGACATACGATATTGTCTCTATAGCAGACAAATTCTACGCGCACGGAACAGCTCATGTATTAGTTATTTTTAAAGAGCTGGCTTATTTTTGCTGCCAATCTGTTAAACGCCAATTAGGCTATTTTACTCTAATGTACACTTATAGTGCATTATTAGTACTACTATACTTATAGAGATTACAAAAAAATATTTCTTACGTTTTTTTTTCTTTTGTTCAGCAAACTAAAAATGATGAAGACACAGCGCGTTAAAGTACCGCGTGACGTCACTAGGTTCGTAAAATTTTATCGTCCAAGTAACGTTAAGCGCACCATTTCAGATATTTGAAGCGCTGTCATTTTTCGAGTATTAGATAAAGCATAAAATACGTAGTCAATATTTTTTGATAATCTAACTACGGACTTCCGTATTATTATCCGACTAATTAAACTAAATTACTGCGATATGTACATTAACCCTACATTTATCGAAGTTCGACCACACCTGTTACATAACTGGTTAATAATTAAAAAAAGAAAGTACAAAAATGCATAAACCCGGCATTTTCCTCATGTCGTCCTTGACTCGCTGCGCGACGTAAACAAATGTGCGCACGCGCACAGAATACGCCGGCTTTGTCCGTAACAGGAAAACTTGGACAGACGCTTACTAGGAATGAGTCTTGATGATAATACGTCAAGCTTGTGGTCAGGTGTTTCCGAGGGTTACTCTGCTAAAGGTATAAGTAGGTTTTAGTCATAGCCTAGTTATACCTAGAAACGACGACATACGAATATCAGGCTGAGGCTGAATAACGCCAAAGACGAGTAGCGTTTATCAGATGTAGGTTTCCATCAGTAGACGAAAGTAAACTGACGACGATGATCACTATAAAATATGCATAGCATAGATAATAGATATATCATATTGACTGACAGATATTGACTGGCTCGATGGCGCATTCGGTAGTGACCCTGCCCCATGCGCCAAGAGTTGGGGGTTCGATTCCCACCCAGGACAAACATTCGTATGATGAATACTTGTGTTTGTTCTGTGTCTGGAACTGGATACAAAGAGCACAACATAGAGAAGAATGGAAAAAATTGAAGCTTGCCTACACCAAAATGGTTGAAAAAGGCTAATGAAGAAGAAGAAGAAGTTCTGTGTCTGAGTGTTAATATTATTTGTAATACCACTGTTGTTTCTGATATCCGTAACACAAGTGCTTAAGCTACTTACCTCGGAGTCAGATCAATGTATGTGATGTAGTCGGATATTTATTTATTTATCAGTAACATCAGAACCTCTGAATTTTTGAAATCTTATTTAGTTATATTTTTTTTTCATTTATAACACTAAGAACCTTGACAAGGAAAAACATCGTTTGGAAACCTGTTCATTTATATATATAACTGTGAATGTGATGTCATGATCTAATATTCGCAAAAATTTTATGACAGCAGACATAGATGTAACAAAGGTTAGATAATGATCGGGTTGGAGATAGCGGTTGTTTCGATTAAATAACAAGACTGGCTATCCCGGGTCACGGTTCAAACAGTCTTTGAACCCGGACCCTGTACTAGAAAGGACTCCTCTCATCTCTGTAGATGAATCTATCGTATAGTAGTTGACTTAGGAGTTTGCTAATTAATAAAAAGAGGATGAGTATATATATATATATATATATATATAGTACAAAAGTACAAATCTTAATAGCCTAATGTGTTGTTATATAAAGCGGTGTGGGGACCAGACAGGCGCAGTGTCGGCCCGCACGCGTCCAGACATGTTCCTCTTTATTGTTCTCGTCTGCCTCGCAGGGCAAGTCCTGGGACTTCAACCTGGATACAACTCTACAGGTAAGTAAGATTGAATGGAATGGTTGAATGACAGGTTGATAAATTAGATAACTACGAGTTGTATGCTTAAAAGGTATTGACGTTTGACTGCCTTGTTGGTCTGGGTCATTCAGTATTGAGATTACTCAGTAACAGCCCGGAGTCAGGAAGTTGGTGGTTTAATCACCCCCGTACCTCGAAATGCAGGTTGCCGTTGATCCTGCGCTTGCATTTTATACTTAACCCCCTAAATGAACTACTAGTACTTTATTACTTACTTCGTAACGTTATCAATGGAAGATTCTCATACGAAAACCGGTTGTCATAAGATCTTCTCATCACCTTGTAGGCAAATAAGTCTCATGATTGTGCAAACACTTTCTTTAAAAATCCTAAACGGATGTATTATTACTATTAGATCTCCCTCCCCCAAGATTTTAACGACGAGACTTTGGGGGAGACCTATGTGCAGCATCTATAGTTAAAAAAAAATAAGGGTATATTTATAACTGCAGAACCAACAAAGTCTTCGCAAACCCCTGCTGAAGTGCCGCTAACGGAGACCTCCTCAGGCAAGTTCCGAGGGTCCTGGATGACGTCCCGCCGCGGCAGGCAGTTTCAAGCCTATAGGGGCATCCGGTACGCAGAACCCCCCGTTGGGGAACTCAGGTTTCAGGTCAGATATACCGTTAAACCTTACTTATTTTTTTATATTTTTTTTTTTATTTTTTTTTATATTTATTAAGGAAAAATAGTTGCAACCGATACCATACTAACACATTAGCATTTGGGTATTTCCATCACTGTAATTGTTACAAGCTTTGTTGATTTATAATTTTAGACAATGTCCATTTGCATCGCTAGAATAAAGAAAACTTTAAATGAACAATTCACTAGTTGTTATTCACTTAGCGTTAATTTTAAGGAGATTGTCTAATAGAATTAAGGCACAAATATACAAGTATGAACTAGGTATTGACTCAACTTCATATATATGATTATTATAAAAATTGAGTACCACCTTATTTGTTGAAGTCATATTCTGCCACCGGAATCAGAAGGTATACTATACCAGCACGTTCAAAAACTCATAATCAACATTTGAAACATTTACATAATCCAATTATTAACAATTGTTATTTATACTTCCAGCCTCCCAAGCTGATCCTGACGTACCCTGAAGAGGTGGATGCCACAGAGGATGGTCCCACGTGCCCGCTCCTCGCGCCGCCAGGACGACTCCTCGACGAGGACTGTCTGACTATCAACGTCTACACGCCAGTCAACAACAGGTACTCTTCACAATAATGGACTGGCCCGTTGGTCGAGTGGTCAGAGACCCTGGCCACGAAACCAAGGGTCGTGGGTTCGAATCCCGCTAGCGGCAAATATTTCGTGTGATGAACATGAATATCTGTATTCGAGTCTTGGATGTTTATAAACGTATTTAAGTATGTCTATCCGTTCACGTAGTATCCATAGCACAAGCTTATAAGCTTAGTTTGGGACTAGGGAATTGGTGTGTCAGTCTGAAGAATTTATATTTAAAGAATTTACATGTTCACAACTTCGTGAACTGAAAACTTTTTTGTTGTGCAAGAAACTCCTCGGAAAAACCTTCATAAGTCGTAGTCAGCGCAAAAAAAACAATAATCATGTTCCCTCCCATCCATAACAAATGTCGATGTTGTTTTGCGATGTTTTTGATTGTAATAAATCTAAAGGTACATAGATATTTATCAGTCCGCCTTGAATGTATCTGGTACGTCTTACCACAGAGCTATCTCTCCAAAATAATGAATTCCTGAAAGATCCATCGGGAACAAATCTCCTATTCCGTTTAAAAGACGCGTACTTTGATTGTAGTATTTTTTTAAGAGAGATCAATTGATGGTAAGTCATCACCGTTGCTTATAGGCACTCACAATACCAAGGGATTCGCGTGTGTGCTCCCAGCCTTTAAGGAAAATATACGCTCGCGTCTTGAATCATCTGAATCAATCGGCTCGATGTACATCATATCAGCTAACTTTACGATACGATGTTATAAAATTCTTCATGTTTTGCAAAATTCCTCATAACGTTCGCTCTCTCTAGGGCTGTGAATCCCAAAAGCCCATATAATTAACCTCTATTTTCTAGAACAATCGCAGTTCCAGGTCGCACCCGCTTCCCGTGGTGGTGTTCATCCACCCGGGCGGGTTCTACGCGTTCTCTGGACTCAGCGACGTCTTCGGACCCCACTACCTGCTCGACAAGGACCTCGTGCTGGTCACCTTCAACTACCGCCTCGGGACTTTAGGTGTGTAATTAAAACACAAGTTTTGAACCTAAATGAAGCTCTTGTGTGTAAATTACCATAAGATTTAATTTTAATTATAGGAAAATAATCAAATAGTAATTTTTTTTTGGTTAAAACTTCGTGCTTAACATAACCACATCTAGAAATGTATCTCTTTACTAATCCTCACTATAATTATAACAAAAGCGTATTTGACAAATGGCGATACTTATACGAAGACCAGTTGCATGTAAGACGTGAAGTTAAATAAATTTTTGATGGCCGATTCTGTTATGCTGTTAAAATATGTGACTCAAAAAAATCGATTTTATTGTCAAACTATGTCTTAGTTAAACTTTACCAAAAAATAGACGATGAGTTACATCATCATTGTTGTCAAACGTCAAAAACTTTCCTTCAAATGACTTAACAGCCCCACTTTAATTTCCAGGGTTCCTCAGCACCGGCGATGAGCTGGCCCCCGGCAACAACGGCTTCAAGGACCAGGTGGCTGCCCTCAAGTGGGTGCGAAGGAACATCAGAGCGTTCGGGGGGGACCCCGACCTCGTCACCCTCACCGGCTACAGCGCCGGTTCCACCAGTGTCGTGCTGCATACCATATCACCCATGTCTAAAGGTACCTATAGTTAGGCTACATGTATTAGTAAGACAAGCTCGATGGCGCATTCGGTAGTGACCCTGCCCCATGCGCCAAGAGTTGTGGGTTCGATGCCCACCCAGGACAAACATTCGTGTGATGAATACTTGTGTTTATTCTATGTCTGCGTATTAATATCCAATATTTAAGTATATATTTGTAATACCACTGTTGTTCCTGATATCCGTAACACAAGTGCTTAAGCTACTTACCTTGGAGTCAGATCAATGTATGTGATGTAGTCTGATATTTATTTATTTATATTTATTAGTAGTACCGATGGCTTATTGTCGGACGAGCTAGTGCAATTGTTCAGACTCTGCGACAGTCGGATAAATTGTATAAAAGCTGTCGATTTGACTGGCCTGTTGGTCGAGTGGTTAGACCCTGGCCACGAAACTAAGGGTCGCGGGTTCGAATCCCGCTAGGGGCATGTTTCATTTGTACTGGAGTCAAGGATGTTTTTAAACGTATTTAAGTATGTATATCCGTTCACCTAGTATCCAAGCATAAGCTTAGTTTGGAACTAGGGAATTGGTGTCAGTCTGAAAAAAAAAAAATTTAATAAAACAGATCCTATTTGTTTCGAATCTGGATATTTATGGTACCTTTGCTGGATATTTACATAATGGAAATCGCTCAATAATTTTATTGAGGAATCAGTTTAATTCACGTAACATACCACGCGTGGAATTCAAAAGATTTAAAAAAATTCGCTATTGCACTTGGCGGTTAGTTAGGCGTGTATTTTCCGTACTCAGCCGCGCACGTGTTCGTTGGAAGACTACGGTGATCTCTCGAATTCACTTGGGAGACCAGACAACTAACTAACTATAATGTTTAAATATCACAAGCAATGAAATTGAAATATTGGAGCGGTGGTAGCTCAATGGTTAGGACACGCGCCTCTTAACCGAGGAGTGCGGGTTCAAACCCGGGCACGTACCTCTGGATTTTTCGAATCTATGTACGTATTTATACCACTAGCTCGACGGTGAGGGAAAACATCGTGATGAAACCTGCAAATTCAAATAACTTTGGATTTGTAACCATGATGATGAATAAAATGAATATATATGTGTATGTATGTACAAGCAATATGGCCTCTAAAACTCAATTCTCCCACAACAACTGAGCCTTTTCAAACCAATTCCTAATCTTTCCAGGTCTCTTCCACCGAGCCATATCTATGAGTGCTGCTCCAATAGACAAGGAACCCCTCAGCGAAGACCTGTACCACCTGGCGGTAAAGGAAGCGCAGCTCGCCGGGTGCCCTACCACCAACTCCAGTGCCATCGTTGGTTGTCTGAAGACCACGCCTTGGCAGAAGCTGGGTAGCTCGTTGTTGGGCTTCTATGTAAGAATTAGTTTCTTAACCTGTGGCCCATTGCCCTTATAGAGTCGTCTTTGAAGTTACACGTCTAGGCTACTTTACAAAAAAAAAAATATAGTCCATTATCAAATTTAAAAAAATATTTTATCCGTTTTTTTATCAATAATTTCGTAAAATACCCCATTCGTGGTATTAAGTGTTGTGCAAAAGCTTCTAAAAACCATATACAAATTATAAAGTAGCTTAGGATCCATAATTTTTTTTTAAATTTCGCATACTGTACTTGATTTGAAAAATATTAAGTCACTCTTTGTTTATTAAAGTGCCTACTTCAGTTTAAGTGAAAATTCGCTAGCGCTCTTATTTTTATGGCTTGTGTCGGCTATAATGGGGCAATGAGTTTGAACTCTCTGCCAAAGTTTGTTAAGACGCCTCTTTGAAAACTTTATTATATAAAAATTCAGTCGAATTGAGAACCTCCTTCTTTTTTTTGAAGTCGGTTAAAAATGACTCGTATCTTCATTATTTAAATACTTTGGATTAATTGATAGTTTCAAAAGAATCCTAACTAATATTGCACTAATTGTAAAAATAAAAATAATGTGTAACCAACTGTGTTTCTTGCCTAGCATATCGTAAAAGGCGAATATTTGTATATGGGGTTTTGGGTATGTGATTGTGTAGGCGACGAGCTAGCCACTTGACACAACTTTTTCACAATTTTCCATTTAACCCAGCCTAGTTTTATTTTTGGCTGAATGTGGTTAAAGAGGCCTGCTGCCCCTTTTACTCTGTCTACGCCTTCGGGGATTATGGGCGTGGTGTTATGTTAAATAATATTGCAAATGTAAAAGTTTGGTAAATTTTTTATAACATTTGAAAACACGAAGTTTTTACTAATCTCAACGTAGCATACATACACATATCTAATAACATGAAGAGAAATGGAGACATGCAGAGGCTAAATGTTGTCCTGATTTCTAACTAACTAACTAAACTTCACGCCACTTCCCTAGCGGGGAAGTGATTTCTAAAATAAATGAATGAGGGCTAATAGGCTAGATGACTAAAAAATTCAGCTTAGTTCGTCAGTTAGATTATAAAAAAATATTGAACACGTATTTTTTTATTTATTTGTCAAACAAACATTGACGTAGATACGATGCATTCAAGTTGCGCGTGACGTCACACCTACGTACAATTTTTACAAAGTAGTGACGTCGCAAGCCCCCACTCCAAACTTTGCTGCTCATTATCTTTGTGATTTTTTGTTAATTTGATAAAGCGAAAAATATGTGTCTAGTATTTTTGTATAATCTATCTGACGGACTAAATAGAATTATAGTGTTTTAATGCAGTCATCATCCCTATTCTAATCTTCTCTTAATTTGAACACATAAACCTTACTTATTTTAGGAATTCGGCTTCGACCCTGTGTCTATCTGGAGGCCGGTGGTGGAGAGAGACTTCGGCCAGGAGCGGTTCTTGGCCATACAGCCGGTGGAGGCGATCCGCGAGCGCAAGCTGGTCACCCCTGTGCCGCAGATCGTAAGCATGACTACTGGCGAGTTCTTCTGGAAAGCCTTCAGTAAGTCTTGCTCTCTTTAAGACAATTAATAGGTGGAAAAAAACAGACCGTTCTACGAATATAATAGATCTACTACGAATTGTATTCTAAATAATACGAATAAGACTAAGTAAGAACTTCGTGGTTCTGTTAGATTTCACTGGACTGACAGCTTACTATATAACACTGCATCTATGTTGTCTATATTCTATAATAGAAATTATCTATGTCGTTTCTACGAACTTTGCGAAACACAAAATCCTAAGCGTCCCGCCTACCTAGTTTATTCTCGGGAGAATCAATAGATGATATTCATGTTGTTTTAAGGATTCTGTAAACCTGAAGATTAAGCGCTTTCTTGAAGTTTATATAAAGACTTTTTGGATTTGAAACTAACTAATTAAACTTCACGCCACTTCCCTAGCGGGGTAGGCAGAGAGAACCGAACGCCATATGGCACGATCCTTACACACCTCACTCGCCTCTTCAACATTCATAATCCTTTTCATACAAGCTCTACGGTTTTTATGACTCCTAACATCAATGTTAATACACGACCAATCTGGTCGTGGTAGGTGAGCATGGCAGTTTCAACAGACAACCAAAAAGAACAAGAGCCATAACGTTAGCGAGTAACGTACATTAAAACAACTTACTATTACAGCCGTTCTGAAGAACGACACCCTCTTGAAAGAAATGAACGAGCATTGGGACCGCGTCGCCCCCATCTCGTTCCAGCTGCCACGACACAACGCCTCCGCGAAGGCCCAGCGTCTGAGGCAGGTGTATCTGGGGGGGAAGCAGCTGGTCAAGGACGACGCCAGCAGCGCTGACGGCTTGGGGAAGCTTTATGGAGATTCCATCGTGGGATTGCGCGTTCATAGGTAGCTATTTATTTTGTATTTATGTCTTTGTTGACTGCCTCGTTGGTCTAGCATGGTTGGTAGCATGCGCCGCTTAAGGACCATGAGGTCTCGGGTTCAAATCCCGGGTTGAACCAAAAATTGGTGGCTGGGTATTTCAATATTGAAATTACTCAGTAACGGTCCTGAGTTAGGAAGTTGGTGGTTTAACCACCCCGTGTCACGGAAAGCACGTTAAGCCGTTGGTCCTGCGCCTAACCTCTCTCCGGTCATGTCGAATTGCCGTCTCACCGGACTATGAGAGTGAAGGAATAGAGAGTGCACCTGTGTTTGCGCACACACTTGTGCACTATAATATCTCCTTAATCTCGCTCGCTAATCCTCGTTGGGATTGGCTTCCGTGACCGATATCGGTTAGGACGACATTATTATGTCTTAATTTTGGGACATACTACACTTATACCATTATAGCTGCAATCCCTTAAGCGCAATACAATCCAAAGCCGCCGGCACAGCCCGCCGTCACGACCCGGCGGCCTATCTATACTAATAATCTAAAGAGGAAAGATATGATTGTTTGAATTGAATAGGCTCCGAAACTACTGAAACGTTTTGAAAAATTATTTCGTCAATAGAAAGTTATCTTCTCAATTGTTTATCCACACTTCCAGATTGGCTAACCTGCTGTCCCGCCACTCCCCTCACAAGGTCTTCTACTACCAATTCGCGTACGTGGGCAACCACAGCTTCTACGAAGACCCGAAGACCAAGAGACCTACGGAGGCGGCGCACCACGACGACCTGCTGTATCTGTTCTCGATCACCTTCCGGTTCCCGCTGATCCCGGTGGATGATAGCGAGGACTCGCTGATGGTGGACAGGATGACTGCCATGTGGTACAACTTCGCTAGATTTGGGTAAGATTTGGGTTTCAAATTTAATAATAAATATAATGTATGTACGATTATTTAAAAAAAAGATTTCCGTTACAGAGAAAAGAACTAGTAGTAGATTTAGAACAGATATTAACAGATCCAGGTGTCATTTCTGGACAAAGGTTACCCTTCCATTCAAAAGGATAGACAAAGGTCACATACCCATTAATTGCTTTCATCAAATAATCTTTACTTCAGAACATTTTTAGAAGGCGTGTTTAAGCATTTATTACAAGACAAGTATAACAGACGTTTGCAAAAAACAATTTTAATCCAAAAACATTCCTTAGTAAATAAAACCTCAATTTGCTCAACATCTTACTCTCCCGCAGAGACCCAAACCCTCGTAGCTGCGACCAGCCCGAGCTGTCGTCACTGCACTGGCCGGCCATGACGCCCGGAGACCGGAGCTACCTGCGCGTGGACCGCCAATTTGACGTAAAGACCAAGATGGACGAAGACCGGTTCCATGTGTGGGATGAACTTTACCCGATACAGTATTAGAATATAGCTAAGGTCCATAGGTTTTCTTACAGGACAAATCAGCCAATATAGTATAATTGATTTTGAATGAAAGATTTTTTTTTATTATGTAATACACATACACACATAATAAATATATATAATGACAGACTGACATAATTTAAAAGGAATTTTGGTATATTATTCTACCATATGTTACTGTTAATAACACTAGATAAGAATATTTGTTTTATTTAAATGCCTGTGCCTATGTGCCAAATAAAATATACGTAGTTTTTTTATTAATTTTTTCTATAACTAAACTTCACGCCACTTCCCTAGCGGGGTAGGCAGAGAGAACCGAACGCCATATGGCACGATCCTTACACACCTCACTCGCCTCTTCAACATTCATAATCCTTTTCATACAAGCTCTACGATTTTTATGACTCCTAACATCACCTTCTTTTAATACACGACCAATCTGGTCGTGGTAGGTGAGCCTGGGCCTTCCGCGGCTCCTACATCCTTCCACATTCGCATTGTATATCTGTTTAGTCAATCTTTCGTCATCCATTCTTTCCACATGTCCGAACCACCGGAGCATGCCTCTTCTTACCTTGACTCCGACGCTGTCCTTCAGACCAACTCTCTTTCTTACATCATCATTCCGAACGCAGTCTGTGAGCGATACACCGCAGATTTTCCGCAGCGCACGCATCTCGACCGCGTTTATTCTACTTTCATGCTCTTTCTGCCATACCCAACTCTCGCTTCCATATGTTAGCGTAGGAATCAGCACCGCATTGTGTATGGCGAGCTGGGCCTTCTGGCTTAAGATTTTGCTGCCTAAAAGTTTTCCTAACGCTCCATTCACCCTATTCCCTGCATTCACTCTTCTTTCTATATCAGCGGAGTACCTTCCATCCCTACTAAATGCAGATCCTAGATATACAATTTCATTCACCTGTTCCAGCACTACATCGTCAACCGTTATCCTTGTATCCGTTCTGGTTTCATCTCTTTCAAACACCATAATCTTTGTTTTCTTCGCATTCAAATGTAAGCCTCTCTCCTTGCAATCATCTTTCAATGTTGTGACTAGTTGCTGCAGATCCGATGCCGACTCTGCTAGAAGTACGGCATCGTCCGCGTAAAGCAGGCAGTTCACAACCAGGTCACCCATACGCACTCCAACATTCATAGATCTAATCCTCTGGAGACAATGGTCGAGATATAGGATAAACAGCAGAGCAGACAGCACGCATCCTTGTCTGACACCAATATTGACGTCAAACCAGGGTGACAGGCTGCCCTCCACTTGCACGCATGCCGTACATCCCACATAGGTGGACTGCGCAGCACGAAGCAATGCTCCATCAATCCCATATCTCGGCAATATGTCCCAAAGGTCCTTTCGTACAACCCTGTCAAAGGCCTTCTCCATATCCACAAAACCGCAAAAAACCCTCTGACTTTTGGCCAGATGCTTCTCCACGATGTTGCGAAGAGAGAAAACTTGATCCGTGCATCCTCTACCATTCCGGAAACCTCCCTGTGCCTCCCACAACATTCCATCAGATTTCACCCTCATTCTCCTCTCAATAATCTTGCCATACACCTTTGCTGCTAAGCTGATCAAACTGATGGCTCTATGGCTGGCACAGTCCATACGTGACCCAGCACCCTTGTACAGAGGCACGATAACTGCCCGTCTCCAGTCCATTGGGACCTTTCCGTTTCTCCAGCATAGATTGCACAAGAACCAGAAAGCGTCCTGGACGCTAGCGCCACCTAGCTTGATCATCTCCGCAGATACCTTGTCTATTCCCGCGGCCTTTCCACTTTTCAGACTTCGTATCGACCATTCAATCTCATTCATAGTGATGTCTTCATCAGACGCTGGCACCACAGAATCAGACATAGCCTCACTCTCAGTGCCAACATCAGAGACATACTCATACATTTCTCCAAAATATTCACTCCACCGTTCTAACACCTCGTTCGGGTTTGCAAGAATGTCACCAGCTTTAGATTTAATCTTACTCATTCCGGATGCCGACGAATATCCCCGAGACCTCTTAACCTCCCTCCAAAAGAGCTTGGAATTAGCCTCGAAACTATTCGTCAGTCTCCTTTCTTCATTCATAGCTACTCTTTCACGCTTCTCTTTCACTAAAGCTTTGGTTTCACTCTTGCAATAACGGTATATTTCTTTCTTCATCTCAAGCATACTTTCATCCATTTGCAAAGATGAGACATAATCAAGCCAGGCCTTCTTCTTTCTCGCTACGGAGGCTTTGACCTCCTCATCCCACCATGCGTCACCTTTCATTGTTCTACGTCTCCTTGCGCATCCACATGCCTCTTTTGCACTGTCCACCATGCTCTCTTTCAAAATGTTCCAGCAATCATCAACATCTAAGCCAGAAAGACTCGCATTCGCAAGTCTTTCATTGACTAAGCCTACATACACACTCCTTACACTTTCATCTTCCAGTTTTTCATTCCTTATCCTTTCAGTGCCTCCGCATGGAGTACGCACTCGCCAGTGCCTCCACTTCTTGAAAAGCCCAGCAAACCGGCATACTACCAGGTAGTGGTCTGTTTCAAGAGTAGGGCCTCTGTAGGCTCTTGTATCCAATATACTATTGCGGAGGCGGCTATCGACTAAAATCAAATCAATCACACTTTTTTGGTCATTCCGTCTCCAAGTATACGTGTGAATATCCTTATGACGGAAAATAGTGTTTGCCACAAGGAGGTTCCGTTCCAAACATACTTCCAAGATTTGCTTACCAGCATCATTCACTCTCTTGTCTCCATATGGGCCAAGGACTGCTTCATAGTCAGATCGCTTGGTGCCAACCCAACCATTCAAATCTCCACACATAATTATCCTCTCATTTCCTTCAGTCAGGTCCAGAATTTCTCTAACAGACTCCCAGAACTCCTCTAGTTCTTGGGGACTGGCTGAGCTTACTGGCGCATAGCCTGCAACCAGAAAGACTCGCGTAATACCCAGTTTAATACGAACCCAGAGGAGTCTCGGGCCAACTAATCCATAGTCTTTCACACCAGAGACTAAACGAGAGGAAAGCACTACTCCAACTCCACCGCTGGCATGACAATTCTGTTCCACACCAGACCACAGAGCCATCATACCACCGGGAAGCTCATCTGCATCGCTGCCCTTCCGCTTAGTCTCTGTCAAGCACAGAACATCCAGGCGTCTCTCATTCATTACGTCAATCATCTCATACATCTTATCTTTCATTCCACCTCTTACATTCCACGTGCCTATACGGCACTCTGTTCCCCTCGTTCCGCAGTGTCCGGCGTGGCGTGAAGGGTGGCGGCCCCCTTCGCCGCACTCGCCACTTTTCGCACCGACGAGGGCTCGTCGGTGCGCGTCGCATCGGGGGAACGCCCTACCCCGCTCTGCGGAATTAGATCGGTCCAAGGTTGCAATCCGAAATCGGACTGGCAGGAGTCGCGACGAGCACGCCCTTGGCACATGACCCCCTTTTTTCTATAAAGATTATAATTAAAAAGTAACTTACCGGTTTATGCTATATCGCAACGCCCCGCGGTTTCACCCACGTAGTTCCCGTTCCCGTGTAAATAAGGGGATAAATGCAGCCTATGTAACTCGCTGATAAAGTAGCTTTCGTTTGGTGAAAGAATTTTGCAAATCGGTCCAGTAGTTTTGGAGCCCATTCAATTAAAACAAACAATCAAATCCTTCCTCGGTCCGAGGGTCTCTTTATAGGTATTCGTGTAGAATAGCGTTATGTGTCGAACGGTCCCTCCCTTGTCGGAGTCTGCTTGGATAATATTACCTTTTTTCAGGGTTTAAAGGCGTTTAAAGCGCCTCCTTAGTCCCATGTTGGTCTGGGACTTGGCCCATGTTGATCTGGGACAAAAAAAAAAGAATGTGCCAACTGTGGTTCTTGCCTAGCATGTCGTAAAAGGCGACTAATGGTTTACGTGCTTTTGGGTATGTGACTGAGTAGGCGAAGAGCTAGCCACTTGTCACTCCTTTTTCACAGCTTTCCATCCAACCCAGCCCACTGTCCCATGTTGGACTGGGACTTCAAAAGAATGTGCCAACTGTAGTTCTTGCCTAGCATGTCGTAAAAGGCGACTAATGGTTTACGGGCTTTTGGGTATGTGTCTGAGTAGGCGACGAGCTAGCCACTTGTCACTCCTTTTTCACAGCTTTCCATCCAACCCAGCCCACTGTCCCATGTTGGTCTGGGACTTAAAAAGAATGTGCCAACTGTGGTTCTTGCCTAGCATGTCGTAAAAGGCGACTAATGGTATACCGGGTTTTGGGTGTGTGATTGTGTAGGCGACAGGTTAGCCGTTTGTCACTGCTTTTTCACAATTTTCCATCTAACCCAGCCCGGCTTTATTTTTGGCTGAATGTGGTTGAAGGGGCATGCTGCCCCTTTGGCTCTGTCTACTCCTTCGGGGATTGTGGGCGTGATGTTATGTATGCTATGTAGTAAGCGCCTCAAATGTTACCGTGAGAGACAGACAGACACTCTTTTGTGACTGTCTGTCTGCCACGCCTAAGATACTTAACCTTTATAATATTATTAGGTAATACCTAGGGAGTAACTCTTTACTCCCGTATTAATAATATTATATCAAAGATACTTACCACGTGTCGTTGTATCCAGCGCTAGTTTAGGTGACACGTGAAGTTTCCATGTGACATTGTTAATATGAAACGTCATCTACTTCGGTCTAATAAACGAAGCCAAGACAACTTAGCGGTAAGGAGTAGTATTTCACGAACAGTTGCTAAAAAGTTCTCGGTAAGTACATTGGTTTAACGTTATTAGATTTCAAATTAGCTTGAATCGACAATTCCAGTTATAGAATAAACAATACAAAGTTAATGAAAAATATATTAGTATTAGTAACTAGCTTCTGCCCGCGGCTTCGCTCGCGTGGTACATCGAAGAAACATAGCCTATATGTTATTTGGGTGTATGAGCTATATTGTTCTAAAGTTTCATTAAAATCCATTCAATAGTTTTTTTGTGAAAGAGTAACAAACATCCATCCATACATGCAAAGTTTCGCATTTATAACATTAGTAGGATTTAAAACAATGGTGCAGCAAAAAAGCGATTTTGACGACAGGGTTTAGTCGCCTTGTATAACATATAAAGCCACTGAAAGAAATAAAGAAAACTTATTTATTTGGTGCATACAACTTAACGACCCCTAATTGGTCTGGGACTTAAAAAATCATGTGCCAACTGTGTTTCTAGCCTAGCATGTCGTAAAAAACGACTAATGGTATATGGGGTTTTGGGTGATTGTGTAAGCACTAAGCGTCGAGCTAGCCACTTGTCACTACGTTTTCACAATTTTCTATCTAACCCAGCCCAGTCTTATTTTTGGCTGAATGTGGTTGGGGCGTACCCCTTTGACTGCCTACCCCGGGGATAACGGGCGTAATTGATATGTGTGTATGACGATATAATATCTTAATTGGGTACATTGTTGCTTATTGTGTTATAACTAACTAACTAACTAAACTTCACGCCACTTCCCTAGCGGGGTAGGCAGAGATAACCGAACGCCGTATGGCACGATCCTTACACACCTCACTCGCCTCTTCAACATTCATAATCCTCTTCATACAAGCTCTACGGTTTTTATGACTCCTAACATCACCTTCTGTTAATACACGATCAATCTGGTCGTAGTTGGTGAGCCTGGGCCTTCCGCGGCTCCTACATCCTTCCACTTTCGCATTGTATATCTGTTTAGTCAATCTTTCGTCATCCATTCTTTCCACATGTGTTATACATATATGGAATTCTAGGTACACAGGTCTACTTACATCTACTTACTTAGATATTAATTTTCCCCGTCCATTTTGGGCGTGATGTTATGTATGTATGAGATTCGAATCCTTGACCTTTAATTTCGTGAAGACTAATTAATTAACCAAGTATCGTAGTAGGGACTTGCTATCCAATAAAAAAATTATACAAAAGATTAAATGGCGCCATGCCTCGCCACCGAGCGCAGTGTGCACACAAGCAGGTTGCCACAGACGGCCGGCAGGCGTCGTCTGCAGTTATTGATCTAGCCGCGGCTGCGTGGAACACCGAGCCTAGGGTCTGGAGCCGGGATGCCTATACACTACACTTATACGAACATAGGTTTACAACTCTCCTTGTTTAACATTCAGATTTACTTCCAATTATTCGTTTTCGTTAGATGAAAGGGACCTCAAAGCATAATGTAATCAAATGAATGCAAGTTGAACATTACCCAAATACACTAAGCCTGAATTAGAAATTAGATACATACCTACGTTTATAAAATGTTCGTACGCTGATCCTTTTGCGTGAAAAACAATCAAACTTTCACATTCATATTAATACGTAAATTATAGGATTAAATAAATAAATAAATATTCGACTACATCACATACATTGATCTGACTCCGAGGTAAGTAGCTTAAGCACTTGTGTTACGGATATCAGAATTAACAGTAGTATTACAAATATATACTTAAATATTGGATATTAACACCCAGACACAGAACAAACACAAGTATTCATCACACGAATATTTGTCCTGGGTGGGGATCGAACCCACAACTCTTGGCGCATGGGGCAGGGTCACTACCGCGAATGCGCCATCGAGCTTGTCAAATGTGTAGATAATGGTGAGATCTTGCATCAGAGCTAAAATATGTGATTTTTTTAAGTCCCAGCCCACTGTCCCATATTGGTCTGGGACTTAAAAAGAATATCCCAACTGTGGTTCTTGCATAGCAAGTCGTCAAAGGCGACTAATGGTATATCGGGTTTTGGGTATGTGATTGTGTAGGCGACCGGTCAGCCGCTTGTCACTGCTTTTTCACAATTTTCCATCTAACCCAGCCCAAATTTATTTTTGGCTAAATGTGGTTAAAGGAGCATGCTGCCTCTTTAACTCTGCCTACCCCTTCGGGGATTATGGGCGTAATGTTATGTATGTATGTAAAATGTTTAATTTAGTTTCATTCTGAAGTCTGTAGGTCCCGGCTACAAGGCTACAAGCTAGCTATGCATGCATCTCACGCCTGCAATACCCGAACGGGTAAGCAGGATCCAAGTATCAATGCTAGTGATTGCTATGAATATGCTATTTTTCCCAGTAAGTGAACCTACAAGTTTATATCTATCCTGAAACGCAACGCAATCTCTCTGCCTACTCCGCTAGGGAAGTGGCGTGAAGTTTAGGTAATTAGTTAGAAACACAATTACGGGTGCATACAAATGTACCGAATCTATAGGCGCGGGCGGGGGTCCTGTCTGCAGTTATTGATCCAGGCTAGTCGGGCACTCCGAGTGCGCCCTGAAGTGAGCTGATTACAGCGGCGTCGTCCTGAAACTAGCCGCTTAGTGCCGTGCGGAGTCCTAGATCGAGTCCGGATTTTAAACCTAAATTTTCGGACTGTTTTTATCACAGCATATGATTAGGGCCTGGTGTATGGTGTGGCAATTTTTTTAAATGATGAGTGCTTAAACTTACTTTCAGTCAGATCAGTGATATGTCAAATTGAAAATCATACAAATCACCAGTGGCGGATTTACAGTGTTGGCCGCCCTAGGCCCCAGGCCATAACTCTCAGTACTAAAGCGTCATCACTTAATTTTTATCACGATTGGCCGCCTCTAATATCTGCCCGCCCTAGGCCCGGGCCTACTGGGCCTTAGGGTAAATCCGCCACTGCAAATCACATGAAACAAGCTTTACTGTATTGTACGACATACCTATAACAAAACAGTGATTGTGCTCTCTCTATCTTAAAAAATCTACACAAATAAAAATAAATAATGTGATACAGTAATATTAAAAACGTCCATCATCATGACCACAAAAAGTTTGATACTTAAAATAAGTGACAAATGCATACAATAATATTCATTCGTACACTCGTCATCATTCTCAAAATGTTAGAGAGCACAAAAATGATCTCGTTCGCAAACTTGCTCTCCCCAGCCGCTTCTATCGGCCCCAAGGGCGAGCTTTCAGTAGTAACTAATATGGATAATCCATTGATGTCCTTTTATATATACTCGTATTTCTCCGTCGTGTTCTAGTTGTGTTGTGTGTTATAATAATAATATTGTATTATTCTAGCTTATTATAGAATCATAAATTTTAAGCACTTGGATTTTTACAATAATTTATAAATTTCGTAAAATCACCAACTTTTTATTTGGACTTACCATTCTATAGAATTTTTATTATAAATAAATAAATGATCCAGACTGACACACCAATTCCCTAGTTCTAAAATAACCTTTTAAGCTTGTGCTAACGGATAGATATATTTAAATACGTGTATAAACATCCATGACCTGAGTACAAATGTTCATGTTCATCACACAACATTTGCCCCTAGCGGGATTCGAATCCGCGACCCTTGGTTTCGTGCCAAGGGCCACTCGACTAAGACTAGGTAAGCTCGATTAAAACCAGATCCTCTTTTTTGTAATAAAAGGGTAGATTATAATACGAGTCCCAGTACAGGCACAAGTGTTACCTAACATCACTAAAGTAGTAAGCGCAGTGTCGTATAACACAACGTGCACATACATCGGTGCACCCGGCGCATCTCGCGCGACGCAGCCAGTCGGGGCCCAGCCGACGAGCCGAGCGCCCGCGCCCGCGCCGCGATGACTGTCCAGAATCCAGACCGCTCCGCCCGCCCGCACGCGGCCAGCAAGGGGTAATCCTGGATTTTCATGTGAGTCTTTTTGAATTCGCTTTTGGACTGTTTCTTTTAATATGCGTTTTAGATTTGGGACTTAAAAATGGATGCTGTTACTTCTGCTGTCCGTACCTCCGTATCAGAGGGGTAGATATATGTCCTTATGTTAGGGTGGTGTCAACATGGCAGAATAGCTGGTTTTCCTGTACTTTTACGATTTTAGGCGATTTTTCATAGATTTTTAATTTAGGTGCTGTATGGACATAGGTGGGGCACTTCAAAATGGCGGTTCATCAGAGACCTCTTCTTAGGGGGGAAGGTGAATCAATAGTATTTTTTTTATTTAAAGATGTGATCTAAAATTTTTTTCTATAGGTAACTTCGATTGAGAATTTCAAAATGCCTACTCTGCGGAGATGTCTACTTCATAGACGATTAGAAGAATCCATGGAGCTTCTTTTTTTTAAAGATTGACTTTTAGGATGGGTCCACAACTTTTAAAGCCATTTTAATATAGGTACTTAGATCTAGGAGTCCAAAATGTAGGCGGTCCGGAGAACTCTACATACTACAGGAGCATCAAGGATGGCAATTTTTCCTTATATCTCACAGATCGGTTTTTAGGGTGTGGTCTGTCTCTTCTTTAGCTCTTATCTTTTATCTACCCCCCAAACCCCCCTCCCCTCCCCCCCTTTTTTATTACCTCTTTGGCTTGTGGTCACGTGTTAAAGTTACTTGTACCTTTTGTGCTTAGTCCTCAAGGAATAACCAAAATGGCGACCGATAACACTTTTAAACGTTAGGGAAATATTTAAAAATTTAGCACAAAAATATGTTATCATAGCAAGGCTTTGATTAGTAAAGAATTGATAAGGCTTTTAGTCACAATAAAATAAATTAAGAAACCTGTGATTACTCGGGATGGAAGTTGAGATAGGCCAATTCAAAATGGCGTCTACGACACCCGAATCAATAAAACAAGACACACTCCCCCACCCTTTCCTCCTCTCTCTTGTCATGCGCAATGCTGCTAAGGTAAGTGAGGAGACTTGTAATTTTTAATGTGTTATTTATAAATTTTATTGTGCTCATCGTGTGAATTAGAATAGAACGGCCGAAGCGAAATTATATAATTCAGACGTTTTTAATGCAAATTTTCCTTTATTAAAATATTTGTTAATTCGTAAAATATAGTTTATCGCCATTATTGAAACTCGTGTTTGGTTCGTGTGGTCAAAAATTTAAAATGGCCATAGGGGATAGCTAGTCAGACGTGACACAAAGGCAAGTAAAGGGATCGATTTCTGCGCGAGAGATCAAAATGGCGCCGTGATAGAAGAGCGCAACTCGGGGCGCATGCGATTTACGGTTTATGCGCATCAATCAGAAGGTTCACTGAGATCTTTCTAAACCTGATTGAAAATTTCACTACAATCGCAGAGACTAAATAGTTCAATTTCAATAGCCTCTAGCCTTTACAATGTTTCAAAATGGCGGCAAGCGTATAAAGCTTTGCCTGACCCGAAGCGTTTTCGCGCATGCGTCTTGTAATTGCTGCGTAGCTGAGTAAAAAGTTGCTTTTTAAGGTAATTCAATGACAATCTTTGCGTCAATCGATTTACTAACTCACAGCTTATTGCGCCAGCTCTTCAGAATTAACACAATGGCGCTATGGCGCAGCAAATTAGAAACGTACAGAGTGAGCTGTAATATGCTAAGCGCGCAACTTTCCGAATTGCGCGTAGTGCGTTACACATTTTGACACATTGAGTTGATACATTGGACCATAGAGTAACATCTGATACATTGGACGCAGTGAACAGAGTTGCAGTTATGTGGCCTAGCGCAGTGTTACACACGTTTTGTCTGCTTGTAGGCTTAAGTAAACTTAAGTGGAAATGGTGGTGATTTCAAAAAATAACACAAAAATAATAGCTAGGGATGCCGATAACATTCCGCCTTAAGACCGCGTAACATCCACTCATTTACACATCTACATATCCAAACATCCACACACACATCCACATATCTACACACACCTCCACACATCCTCACACACATCCACACATCCGCACACCCACACATCAACTCATCCACACATTAACACATCCATACATTCACACATCCACTCATCCGCACATTTACACATCCACATATTCACACATTAACACATCCATACATTCACACATCCACATATTCATACATACACGCATCCTTTCATCCACATCTACACATTCAGGCCTCCTTATATCTACACATCAAAACATAAATATATCCACACATCCCCGCACATCTTCACATCCACACCTCCACAAATCAACAGTCACATATCACACATCTACACATCCATTCATGCAAACATGCATAGATATCCTCAGATAATATTCCACAAATTCACAAATCCACACCACATATATATACACATCCGAAGACAGAAACATTAGATAGCAGACATGAAAATATGCAAACATGCAGATATGCAGACATGCAAACATGCAAACATGCAGAGATGCAGACATTTAGACAAGCAGACAGACAGACATACCAGCGGCATACAGACACACAGCTGAAAAAAAAATATGAGTAGATAATGGTATCTAATTGAATTTAAAGTTTCTGAGAAATTTATAAAATGGTGCTTAGCTATGGTAATGCTTAATAAACGCTGGCGATTACAATATAATCTTTAAGCTGAAGATTTAATAACCCTGCAATTCAGTTCAAGGTTTCCATAAAAGTTGGTAGAGCTATGATACTTAGGTTACTAGTTATTTGAGCAGTACCTCAAAATAAATAAATATCAGACTACATCACATACATTGATCTGACTCCAAGGTCGTAGCTTAAACACTTGTGTTACGGGTATCAGAATCAACAGTGGTATAACAAATTATACTTAAATATTCAGTATTACATATGTATATACACCCAGAAACAGAACAAACACAAGTATTCATCATACGAATGTTTGTACGAGGTGGAGATCGAACCCACAACTCTAGGCGCATGGCGCAGGGTCACTACCGAATGAGCCATCGAGCCAGTCAAGTACATGAGATCTTCCATGCTGACCCAGTATGATTCGATTTTTTTGATTTCCCTCTTTAAAGTTACAAAGGTCTGTTAGATATTGTATTGATTTAATGTACTTAATAGAGTTCGTTTATGGGGCCATTCATAAATTACGTCACACGAAAAGGGGGAGTGAGGGGGTCTACGAAGTGTGACATGGTGTGACAATGCGTGAGAGGGATCCTAAGTTTCATGACATCACATTTCAAAATGTATTAAGTTTAACATAATAATTTGCAATTTTTAGCTGTAAAATTGCAAAACATGTGATGTCACACTAGGGAGGGGGGAGTTTTACAAATAAGACCAGTTGTGCCAAGGACAAAAAATCATGAATTGAGTCCAACCGAGCTCCGACCACAGATTATACAACTATCCCGAGTGACAAGTGGCTGGCTCGTCGCCTGCGTAATCACAAATCCAGAACTCACTACCCATTAGTTACCCATAACATGACAAGCTCGATGGCGCATTCGATAGTGACCCTGCCCCATGCGCCAAGAGTTGTGGGTTCGATTCCCACCCAGGACAAATATTCGTATGATGAATACTTGTGTTTGTTCTGTGTCTGGGTGTTAATATACAATATTTAAGTATATATTTGTAATACCACTGTTGATTCTGATATCCGTAACACAAGTGCTTAAGCTACTTACCTCGGTGTCAGATCAATGTATGTGATGTAGTCTGATATTTATTTATTTATTTATATTTATTAGTCGTCTTCTACGACATGCTAGGTATGGAACACATGGTACATTGTTTTTGGGTCTAGACCAACATGGGACAAAATATATGAAGTTTTGTAAAAATTTATAATACCAACAACAGTTGAAGGGCACTTTGGCTGTGGATGAAGGTGGCCGAAGCCACAGCCATACGAAAGGTCAGTCAAACCCAGTCGTTTGTGGTAACAGATAATGTAATAATATCCCAATGTCATGCAGTGCACGCTGTTGCATTTGAAATTTAATACTATTGCAACACACGTAAGAACTCTGAGGATATGTAAGCCGTCTAGTATTACAATCTGTGTATACGTTCAGTGGTCACATCTACACTAATATTTTAAAGAGACAAAAATGTGTGAACTCTACTGAAGGTTTCTGTATGAAATTAGGCACAGACATAGATTAAAGCGAGCGAAGCCACTGGCAGAAGTAAGTTATAAAGAAAGTAATTTGTAATCTCAACCAATCATGGTCCAATTTCATTGACTCCCCTGTATAAGGGTGATGAAAACCAGATGCTGCCGGATTTTATGTACCTAATCTCAGGCGTAGGTTCCTTGAGAGCTTGAATTTAAAGATTCCACATAAATCATGTAGGTACATTAAGATTTTAAGATACAATTTATTCATTATGATATTTACATTGACAGGCCCGTTGGTCGAGTGGTCTGCAGAGACCCTGGCCACGAAACCTAGGGTCGCGGGTTCGAATCCCGCTAGGGGCAAATGTTTCGTGTGATGGACATGGACATATTGTACTAGAGTCATTCATATTGTACTAGAGTACCTTTCAACACCATAATCTTTGCAAGTCAAACCAGGGTGACAGGCTGCCCTCTACTTGCAAACATGCCGTACAGTCCACATAGGTGGGCTGTGCAGCACGAAGCAATAATACTCCATCAATCCCATATCTCGGCAATATATCCCAATGATCCTTTCGTACAACCCTGTCAAAAGCCTTCTCTATATCCACAAAACCGCAAAAAACCTTCCAGCTTTTGGCCAGATGCTTCTCTACCATTCCGGAAACCTCCCTGTGCCTCCCACAACATTCCATCGGATTTCACCCTCTCCTGTATACCAGATATCGGATATCTGTCATTTGGAGCGCTTATTATGTCAATGTGTGGCGTAAGTTGCGTGTCATTTTGGAGCACCTGAGAAGTTTCAACGCCTAGTTAGTGGCGCGGAGTCCTTCTTTTTTTACTAGTCTGTGATTAAATCAAAATTCCGAAATTCAGCTTGAGACGACTTACTGATTTAGATATATTTTATGTTAGATATTTTTAAGTAGGATAGAGCATTTTTATTTATGATATAACAATAGGGTCACCCTATCTATTCATCATCCTCTTGCCCTTCTCCCAGTTCATCTGGGGTCGGCGCAGCATGTCTTGATGCAGGTGACCCTATCTATTGTCATGAATCAATTAATATTAATTTTTTATTAGGTACTTCTTACATAAATGAAACCGTGATCCATTGGTACATACTTTCCAAATATGAATTGCTCTACTCGCGCGGTTCCGCGTGTCGCTAGGTAACGAGAAATGTCTTGTCGAAATTATGAGAAAATAATAACAAAATTATTAGCACAACCTTCATTGAGATCAATCAGGTGACTATTTATAGTGTTGGCATTACCTGGTATACTCCAGAGTTCATCACGATGACTCACTCTACACCATTTCTAAGTTTAAACCCTATTGCTCTAATTGTAAGATTTAAAACGCAATGGTTGACTTATGACATTTTGCGATCAATAGCTAAATGCCACCCTATTACGTAGCTCGTAGAGATTATATTGAAAGTAATGGGTTCGGAGATTTTAAAAATCCTCTTGAAGTTCAACCCGCCCTCGCACATGCGCAGGACTCCCCCCCACACCGTAGTGATGTATTTTTTACTTAGTTACATAAACTCATAATCGATGTTCGATTTAATAACAAAGACATACTGTTTTAACAGAATTTAATGTAATTTTAACTTAATGTTATACTCAATTAAAAATATGTTGCGTAGAAAATATTGAATATTTAATTAGTACAATTAGTAAATCGGCCTATAGAGGTCGCAAATAAAATTTTTGCGTTTAAATCAATTTCTTTATTAATAATAAAATAGACAGAGGTAATGCTTCTCAGACCTGATAATTAGGCGTGACCTTTAGCTCAGTTAGAACTAATTAATTAAATTAAAGCAAAATAAATTTTTAGTTTAGAATAATTATCCTTTTTTATTACTAAGTACTAATAAAAAATCTCATAATAACTAATTTATAAAATAACGAAACCGCGATGCGCAAAATAAAACAGTTTCACGGGCAACCTCGCGGAACGTTCGAGTTCCGTGCGCTGCGCGCGCAGCTCGCGGCATCGATTCGATAGTCGATGGCGCGCTGCACACATCACTGCGCGCTCGCCCCTCGCCTCTCTCGCGCCATGACACTCGCCGAGCGCGCCCTACGCGCCTGTCACGTTCATAAATAGAACTATTTTACTTTTTAATTCATTACTTCCAGGACAATCCTGGATATTTTTAAGTAAGTCCTCCTTTTTACCTTAAAGATTTCTCTGTACATTTCATTTCATCGATAGCTAAGTTCAATTCAAGTTAAAATTTTAATTCGGCGTCTGTTAGCGTTTATTTTTTCAGACAGTTACGGATCAATGTAAATTACAGACGTGACGGTTTAAACGGAGCGGGTCTAGCGCGCGACCTTGAATGGACAACGTATTTTTTACCTTAAGTAAGAACAGTTTTTTGTTGCAGCTGACGTCACGGCTTCGGCCTAAATCCGTTCACGCTGGCGATAAACTGGTGGAAGGAACCCGATATGGGAGGTGAGTTTCGTTTTGTTTTATTTACATCGCTCGATCGTCGGGTAGATGACTTGGATATGACATTGACAGTAGCGCATATTGACTGCAGTTTTGTTGAAATTATCGATTCGTTATTGCCGTTTGTGTCAATGGACGGGAAAAAAGAAAGTTGGTACTTATATAATCAATTCGATAAACTTGTAATTCAAAATGACATCGTCGAAATAAAAATTATAAAGCTTATTTAGGTATATTATTATTTATTTAGTGATAAAATCTGCGTAGAAGTAGACCAGGCCTATAAGTTTACATTGTTAATTATTATCTCTACCTACATAGATTTTTTTAATAAATAAATAATGATTTTAGTCAAGAAAAAAATAACTAACCAACTAACTAATTTGGGGATTCAGGGTGGACAAAATAACCGACTTACTTTCATATTTATAATATTAAATCAATTATTAAGTTAAGATTAAATATTAAATCCGCCGCCGCTCTGACTTCGCACTTTGGACAATTATCATATCTTTTTACTAAAAGAAAGAAAAAAAATAACATCTGTAAAGGCTATGGGATATCATTTTTCGAGCGAAGTCAGGGCGGATTTAGTATCAAATAAAAAAACTACGTAACCGCGCCATCTAGCGGATGCTCTCAACTCTAACTCGTGGTGGCAGTGCCGGCGGGGGAGCGCGAAGGGTGCTCGGCGGCGCGCATGTGGCGCGCGGCCTGCAGCACGCTCTGCGCCCCCTCCGCCGACGATGCCTGGAAGCAGATCGCCGACTCTTCGCCTCCAGATGGCATGTGGCACTCCCTCCGGAACTGCGTCGCTTATCAAGTGAGTGGTATTTGCTATGGTCTACTATACCCAGGGTCGGGTGCCCGTTGATAATCCAAATTGGAACTCAACGATTGAGCGCCCCTTATGCTTAACTTGCTGATTAACTGTGGAAGATGCACAAAGCTGTGGATGTGCCCTGAGTGAACTTTATAGCATTTGACCAGAGAAGAGGGCCGGTTTGAGTCTGTAATGATTTGGCGTACTGGAAAAACGAAAAACCGGCAATGAATATGCCTCCAACTATTCAGTCCTTTACATTTAGCCATTAAGGCCTATGGTACTACAAGCCTGAGGCTAGGAATGGCTGTAGTAGCCTGGCAGCATGAGGGGTACCGGTCTCATGATAATCTCATCTAAATTTTGCGGCTGCAAATTTTGTTATTATCACTCCGCTGATGAATTACCCTAAAATAATAATTTTGCAATTTTTATAAAGGTGGCATAACGACCAGATTGGTCATGTGATAACAGAAGGTGATGTTAAAAATCATAAAAACCGTAGAGTTTCTATGAAAAGGATCATGAATGAAGCAAGAAGGTGTGTAAGGATCGTGCCATATGGCGTTCTCTCTGCCTACCCCGCTTAGTGGCATAACATAACATCACGCCTATTATCCCCGAAGGGGTAGGCAGAGTCAGAGGGGCAACAAGCCCCTTCAACCACATCCAGCCAAAAACAAAAAACTGGGCTGGGTTAGATGGAAAATTGTATAACATGCTTGAAATTTCTAATATCCTACACTGTAATCCACATTTTGTTGATAAGAATATTAGGAATATATTATCTTTAAATCCGCTTTAACATTGATCCAAGATTTTGGGAGATTGTCAACAGGGGTTGGATAGTGGAAGCAGATAAATTGGATTTGGATCAACATCGCGTCAACACCACTTCATTATGTCTGCAACCACTTAACTCAAAATCACATCACATCATCATTAGGTCATGTTAACAAGATAAAACAGAGTACTGATAAAATTTGTAGGACCATAATAAGAGGCGAAATAGTTCCAAATAAGTATAAGAGTTCAGGTTATACCAGCCAAAGAACATTTCACGCCCATGATCATCTTGAAACGCCTAGGTGGAGACTTGGCTCGTTTCCAAGTTTCGAGACACTACATATTAATTGAGCTTCTGCTTGACGTGCGGGAATTGGTCATTAGTGTCTCAAAGTTTTGCTCAATATATTGTCTAATGATTTAATTAATTTAGTTATGCGTTGCTTTCAGTCTGTGTACGCTGAGGATATGCATAGTCTTCATCAATGAGGAGCATCATTTTATTTTTAAGTTTATACCAATTTGCTTTATTTTTAACTATCGTGTTTTCAACAGCTTTTAAGCTTACAAGTGTTTAATCCGTTATCTAGGCCTCTGAAGTGCTTTTAATTAATAGATACATTCTTTTAAGTGCAGCCGTAGGTAAAATAACGGCTTAGAGTAATTATACCGAAGGTAAGTAAGGTACCTTTGGTATAATTACGATAAGCTGTTTTTTTAGATATTTTACCATAAGTTTTTTATGCATAGAAATACGTTTAAAGAATTTACTCTCATTTTACACTTACATGAGAACTACATTATTATAAACTTAATCTAATTAGGGGTCACCGTTCAGGACAAATATCTTATTTCGCACTTCCGCTCATAAACTCTCCAATCAGCAACTTTCAAGAATATAATATAAATAAAATGTAGATTGATTGTTTGTGTCTAACATTTTATATTTGACCAGCTCGATGGCGCATTCGGTAGTGTTCCTGCCGTCGGTAGTTGTGGGTTGAATCCCCACCCAGGACAAACATTCGTGTGATAAATACTTGTGTTTGTTCTGTGTCTGGGTGTTAATATCCAATATTTAAGTATATATTCGTAACACCACTGTTGTTTCTGATATCCGTAACACAAGTGCTTAAGCTACTGACCTCAGAGTCAGATCAATGTATGTGATATAGCCTGATATTATGTAAGCAATTTTACCAAGATTGATTTAAAATGTTATAACTAAAAGTGCCACAAATCATTAGATATACTGATATACAATCAAAAACATGTAGATTAATGCTATTGTAGGATAAGGCAAGAATAGGACCAAGATTATCGCGGGTTATTCCAACTATCAGCCAGGCCATCTAGATATTGCATGAATGGGGAATGATAAACTGAAATTCTAGATTCAGGGTTTCAGCTCATACATTATTTATCACAGTCGTATTTGTTATTTGACCTGATATATTCAAGATCTAGATATAGCGATGTCACATAACCTAAACCATTCGCAAGCAAACATCTTTGTCCAACGCAATATGTCTTTCTATTAAGATTGTTACATATTTAGTAGCTGATAAATACTAAATGCTGTTTCGCGCTAGACAGAACGTACAATGGACTAAGAGATCTGAAAAAAAACAACGTTCTTATTCTGCTGCAACACAATGCATCGCGTATCCAGTTCAAAGAACCAGAACAACGGTTAACAACAGTTTCACCTTCACACACACAAGCGTCTACCAGGCCTCTGCGAATAACAGCACCTTCCTATTGCATCTCGTCCATTGATTGGGATCAATTGGACCCTTCCTGACCTTATCGCTTATTGCACGCAATGGATGCTGGTTATCGATGTCTTTTGATCTATTCCTTTTCTGTGCTACGTATTGAGTTGCACATCGAGGTCATGGGTTGCATTGAATAAATTGAAGTCTTTACATTTGTTATTTTATGTATCACGTATAGGTACAATGTATAACGATTTGTCCTTTAAAATATGCTCAAAATGATTTAAAAAAAGTTTCATATTAATTATTCTACCGTCCATTTTTACAAGTACGTAGTAGATACCTAAGTACCTAATTATATAATGTTTATTTTTACATAATAAATCTTACGGTTTATGGTTAAATATAAAAACTTAAGTAAAATATAATGTAATGTAAGATATTTTTACAGATTTTTCAAATATCTCTATGAAATTGGTCAAGTTAAAGGAACCAAGTGTTTTGGAAGACCTTTGGCTAAAGCTAAGATGTCATATTTTGACATAAGAACGTCAACGGCAGATCTCAAAGTAAAAAAAACAAATCAGTCGAATTGAGAACCACCAATCCTTTCGAAGTCGGTTAATAACCTGACAGTCATTCTAGTTCTATCATCATTTTACTGTTACAAAAACACATTCTACACCCCGTTCTACACAAACGAACCTTTTTACGACCTTCCATTTAGCGACAAATTCTAATTGTTTGTCATCCATTGCTGGTTCCAGGCGGGCATATGGCAGAGCCTGCTGGTGAAAGGCATCGATGACGTGGTGCAGCCGGCGGCGTTTAAGCTGGCGATCGTGCTGAGGCACACACCGTCCGAGCTTACGGTTCGCTTGCTGGCTGACTTGCTGCGCCTGCACCCGCAGTCGGTGCGTACCTAGCAATGTATGCTTGTATAATTATATAGTTTATTCACCTTGTGCTGACATAGAGTATGATGACTACAGATTGGGCACGCTGTAATCGGGCTGTGGGAGACTGCGTGCATGATATTAAATTTGAAGGTTCAATATGTAGCACAAAATTACAAAGTTGCGATTGAGTATTTATCGCGATAGAATTTAGGAAACCAAAACCTGCTACTTTAAGAAAGGCTAAAGTTATTATTTATGCTAAAAAATGTATAAATCCCACGGAACGCGCGATAAAATCTCTGTTACAAAAGGTAGGTATGTCGTAAGAGAAGACGTTCAATTCAATATTTAGCTTTAGTTCAATATTTAGCTTATTTTATTAATGGAAAAGTAGTGTGTTAGTGAATGACTACACAAATCTACGAATCTACAAATCTACACAAATAAATAGAAAATGCAATGTGAAAATTACAGCATATTACTAAATTCATTATAAACGTCCTTACAATGTTCAGTACTTACAAAAAAAAATGTTTGTCTATCTTAACGTGTTAAATTCCACGCGAAAAGAGTCGCGGGCAACAGCTATTCTCATCATAACAAACGAACTCGTCCCTACAGCAAGACCTAACTTCGTACGTGTTGGCGCTGCTGACGGACGACGAGGCGCAGTGGTGCGGCAGCTGCGGCGCGGGCGAGTCGGGCGGCGGGTCGCCGTCCGCGCCGCCCGGGCCCGCGCCCATCCGCGACCTGCAGCTGTTCGGGG
>OX596223.1:200165-320161 GCA_951394215.1 Glyphodes perspectalis
GATGACTACGACAAGTATGACAAAGATAAAGATCAGTCGGCAATCAGCGCTTCTCCAGGGGACTGGTTCTGCAAGTGTGGCTTGTACAACTTCAAACGACGTCAGATTTGTTACCGACGTACCTGCCAAGGAAAGAGATCTGAAGGCCTAGTGTTTGGAGGTGATATGGACAGGAATACATTGCATGAGGCAGCTGGTATAACTAAACATTTGTTATTTAGGAGGTTAGATGCCTTGACTACAGAGGAAAAGATACTAGATGCAATCAAAGAAAGATGCTCAAAGTCTGTTCTGGACTCCATTGCTGGCATTACCATCGGTAGAGAAACCTTGACAGGTGCATCAAAGTGCCTGGCATACATCAATTTCAATTCCATTGCTGATTCCACGTCAGCCCATTCTGAGTTGGTCTCCTTACAGCCCCCCTTAGAGATAGATGGACGTGAAGTCCTGATCTCATTCTATAATGAGCTCAAAAAAATCCAAAAGCCACCTAATAATGTTGATTACGCTGCATACTACGCTCAACAAGTTGCAAACTACACAGCATCAACACAAGCCATGTCTGAAGCTGACCGAGTGAATGCTGCTGCAGCGGTCGCTCAGTCAGCAATATCAGCTGCCCAGGCCCGGCACATGGCATGGACCCCTGTTGCTGTCCCCACTTTTGTCACATCCACATCCCAGCCCACTCCCGTATCCAATGTTCCCACAGGTGATGGCAAAACGCAGTACTCTGCCCCAGATGTGAGAACGTTCATGTATGATGAAACCTCTGGCTATTATTATGACCCAGGCACTGGTTTGTACTACGATGGTAATACACAGTACTTTTACAACAGCTCTACCAATCAGTACATGTATTGGGACTCGGCAACATCTACTTACATTGCTGCAACACAAGCCCAGCAGAACACGGACCAAGCTAAATTACCAAGTCCTCCACAAGCGACTGCTGAGAACACAATATCTAAAGAGCCGCCTGAGGAGAAGAAGAAGAAAGATAAGGAAGACAAAGTGAAAGTTGCGAAAAAGATAGCAAAAGATATGGAGAGGTGGGCGCGAACTCTTAACCAGAAGAAAGAGAATGCTCGCAGTAACATTGTAATGGAACAGCCTTTGGATACTAGCGCTAGTAAGGGATCTGCTGATATTGGTTTCTCAGTCCTCGGAGCAGGACCATCTTTAACGCATGTGAGAGAGCTCTCACCCCCGCCAGAGTCCACTGATGAATTCCTTGTTAAAAAGATCTCTGAACCAATGTCAGTTGACAGCGATGAAGGCATCATAGACTGGACGAAACTTACTTGTTTATTATGCAAACGACGGTTCCCATCGGCAGACGTTCTGACAAAGCACAAATCTTTATCAGATTTACATAAACAGAACTTGGTTGAGTACAGGAAGAAGAACGAGTTGTTACCACAAACTAATGGTTATAGAGACAGAGCAGCGGAACGTAGAATGAAGTTCGGAGAGGATGAAATGCCAATCAGGAAACGGTATGAGCCCCCAGAAGTTTCAAGACAGTCTATGCAGTCTCATCCGCCCCCGTCAGTAGTTGATACGATTGGTGGGAAGATGTTGCAGAAGATGGGCTGGTCTGAAGGTAGAGGCCTTGGGAAAGAGGAGCAAGGGAGAATAGCTCCTATTGAGGCTGAGCAGAGGCCAAGCTTGGCCGGCTTGGGGCAAAAAAGAGGCATTTACACCCCAACACCAGGGGAGACATACAGAGACACAGTGAAGAAACTCATGATAGCCAGATATAAGGAAGTTGTCGGACAAGAAGAAGGAAAATAGGTAGGTTTTATCTGACTTATGGTTTAATATTAATCCAAGTGCTTTGCAGATTCATGGATACAAGGTCAGTATCATTTGTTTTTTCTAATTATAGCTGGTTATTGAAATCTTTCAAGCATTGCCAACTTAAAAACATTTGATTGATAGTTAAAATGGGTTGCTTATCTAATGAATTTTAGAGGCACGACAGTGAAACATAGCCAAGAAGTGACCATAAAAATTATATTTTATAAAAATGTTGAAAATGTATGAGTTCTTATGTTATACTTTCATACCTCATTAAAATATAGGTATTTTAAAGTACTATTATTGACAAAAATCCAACATATCTATGTTTATTAAGTAATCACAAACTTTCATGTAAACCTCGAAAAAAAGTTTAATCTTTTTCATTCTTACTATGTGATATCATAAATCATAATACTTATTAAACAGTTTATTTAGTAAGAAATACGTCACCACTTAATTAGCTCTAAATATTGAAAAAATGCGAACCCATTAGATTCCTAGCAAATCCAAGAACCCAACTTTCTTCCAAGGCTTCAAGGAACATTCAAGGTTGAAGAATATTATAAGTATCTAATGGATTGATTCTGATTTTACCACGCTAGATTTGGCGCCAGTACTTCCCCTTGAGGCAGCCTATGACCAATGCACCAGCTCATGTGGTAAGTATTCTCTGGTGACGTAAACTGTACAATTTTGTGCCTAATTTCATTTCTTCCACAGGTTCTGATAGGTTTATTAGAACAATTGGAATATTCATCAAAGGAGTGTAGCTGGAGACATGAAAATTGTGGTTATGTCAACTCTTGTTGTTGGAATTTCTATGCATATGTGTTCAGTTACAGACATTAGCAGGTGTTTATATATGTACCTAAGGTGATGAATGGAAATTTCAACAAGACTTAATTTATTCAGTTACTTAAAATTACAAAAGATAACAAACAAACTGTAAAGATAATTATTGTGGGCTTATACAGAAATAATATAGTAATTACAAGGACATGATACAAATCGCCTCATACAAATGTATGCTATTTTTTTATTTTCTTATACATCGAGTAATAATGTTTGCTCTCTTTTATAATATTAACTGAAGTGGTCCTATATCTATTTTGATTCTAGTCGTAACCTTTTAGTCTATTTTTCTCACGCCAAAAGGCAGGTGTTGTTACTTAGCGCCGCCAAGCGACCATTGCGAAGACACGGACTGATCTGCTGTGATAGAAACTGTGATATTTTGTGATGTGACGTTGAAGACACGGTGAACTGTTGAATGAGGCCCAATACTGATGTATGTGACTATTTACGTTACAGAGTCGCGCCAGCGTCCGGACTTCGTGCCAAACATTGTTACAAATACACGTTTTATACTCGTAGATCATAGATTGTGGACAAAAAGAGGAACATGAGTTACTGGCCGTCTTTCAGGTACCTGCTCATAAGCACGAGTAGTATTTGAAGTATTAAATGTCCTTGCCTTGTTCTGTATCTTCGGGTGTACTTCTAAATGTATTTCTGTATGTTAAAAATTAAGCATTTACTTTTTTCTACCCACCTGATGAAATAAATGTGTGTTACTTAAACCGAGATTGAAGTTTAGATATTAATTGATCAGGATGAGAATGCGTCTGAGTGCGTGCGAACTTGGTAAATAATGTTTGTCAGTGCCCATCTTCCCCTTTTTTGTCTGTCAATGTTGTAGGTATAATTTTAGTGAAGTTCAAAGTTGATTTAAATACCTTTTTAATTGCTATGAAATTATGATAAATTAATTATAAAATGCCTAGCCGGTAAAGTGTTTTCGGTAAAATGATAATGAATTACTTTAAAACATCTCTGCATTGTATTCGAGGAATATGGCGTACTCGAAAGGTAATTTAATATTTAACATGATTGTTATTATCGAAAACATTAGATTGACTGACTTTCTTTTCGTAATTACTAGGAAATATTTCCAATAATAAATAAATAAATCAATCGTTATATTTATACTTTTTTCAATTACTTACTGGCCTGTGACCTTTGATACGTAACTTTAAAAAGAATACATACGAAGGGGTCTTGATAAGGTAATATAGGCTTCCAAAAAAGTTAGTGCTTTCAAATAAAGCTAAACCGTCATACTTTGATTAATTCTACCAGTAAAGTACATTATTTACTTCATAAAAATATATGATTGTTACAGAACAATTTCGCATTTAGTCAGATTAATGCTTCTGGCTGGCAATATTTATTTTGTAGGCTAATCGAAATAATCTTTAGTCTGAATTTAATCTTGTTGGTTTTTAGTCGGAAGATTTAAGAATTGTTAAAAATAGCCTCAGTATAAATCTTATTAGCCAGATTCTAGTTTAAATTCCACAAACCACCACAACGATTTATTTTAGTTTGTTAGATAGAAATAAATTATGTATAGGTGTTAATTATTTAGTTAGAGATGATGAAATTTATTTTTATAGTTAATTTAAAAGACGATAGATATGATGTAGTTCTATACTGCCTCGACTTTAATTAGAATCTTTTCAAAGTAGGTTTTTTACATATTATTTGTATTTCTACATTTCGGCTACCAAATTAACAACAAAAATTAACTTTAACTAGTTACAAGAAGATATTGTTATCTAAGTACATTATAGATTAGATTTTCCATGCCGTTGTACGGTGTATTTTTTTTCTTTTCAAAATAAGGTAAACCAATGTTTTTTTTTTTAACTTGGCTGTTCGCTACCGTGTCATATTAGTATGACAATGAAAAATGTAAAATTCAACAATGTCGTCTGAAATCTGTGATTCTTCGGAGGCAGTATCATATAAATGTGTCTACTCATTTTTGCAATTAGCTAATGAAATTAAGTTAATATTATATGTATAGTGCGAGTTCCCCCTCAGTAGCATAGTAATGTCTAGTTTTAATACTTTATAGGCAGTTATTTATGTAAATATGAAAATAGATTTTAGCGCGCTACATTAATGTTTTGTAATGAGCAATATATTATTATGTTCACTGAATATTGGTCTTATTAATTTACTCCCATGTTGGTCGGGGACTTAAAAAGAATGTGCCAACTGAATTTCTTGTCTATGGAATTTAGGATATGTGATTGTGTAGGCGACGAGCTAGTCACTTGTCACTACTTTTTCACAATTTTCCATCTAACCCAGCCCAGTTTTGTTTTTGGCTGAGAATGCGGTTAAAGGGGCCTGCTGCCTCTTTGACTCTGCCTACCCCTTCGGGGATTATGGACGTGATGTTATGTATGTATTAGTTTACTCTTGTATAATTTAAATTAGTCAGATTTAATTACTTTCCTCACTGCTCTCGGACAATATATTTCGAAATGAACGTCATTTCCCCATTTAAAAAAAAAAACTTATTTTTTTAAATTTGAATTTGTTTTTGACGCGTAAAGTAGGATTTTACTTTTGTATTCTTGAAAACAAAACATCAACATTGTAACAGGGAAAACATCGTGAAAAAACCTCCTAATTCAAACAACTTTGCATTTGTAACCACGATCTTAAAATTGTCTGGTTCCCCTATCTTAGGGTCCCGAAGGTCAGATCGGCAGTCGCTTCAATGTAATTACCATACTCGCTAAATCCTGGATCATGGTCTAAGCACGGGACATAACGCTAGGAAGATTATGTTTTCTTCCCTCACCGCCAGCTAGTGGTATAAATTCGTACATAGATTTGAAAAATCTAGAGGTAAGTAGGTACCTACGTGCTCGGGTTTAAACTCGCACACATAAGGCGCGTGTCCTTAATTACCATTGAGCTACCACAGCTAGGCTTTTTACTGCTGTATAGTGATACCAAAATGAAATTTGGGTCAGAACGTGTGTTAGTAGAAATTATTTACATATAAAAGTAATCTGGTTCAATCACCACCCAGGACAAACATTCGTGTGATGAATACTTTGTGTTTGTTATGTGTCTGGCTGTTAATATCCAATATTCAAGTATATATTTGTAATATCACTGTTGTTTCTGATATCCTACTTACCTCGGAGTCGGATCAATTTAGGTAGTTGGATAAGTAATAGGTATTACGTGTTAGAAGTACATAGAGGAGATTACCTAATGATAAGATAAGGTAAGGTTTGTGCTGTTCTAATGAAATACAAAAGCTTCTTTGGTTTATTTTTATAAAAGGAGAAAATATAAATTAGGCTAGTTCAGCTTCCCCTGTACGTGGAATATCCGTATGGGCTTAGCAGTAGTGGTACGTGGTAATGTTCACCTTCCTTTGTGTTGAATACTATCTGAAAAGACGGAAGATTCCAGTTTAAATTAATTAATAAACAATATATAATGAGTATTGACAAGGGCCGGACCGTGAGTTTAGGGGGCCCTGGGTTAATAGAACTTAGCGGCCCACCTAATTACTCAAAGTATAAGACGGAGACTTGAAATATATGAATTGAATAGGTTTGATTAATATCAGAATTTGCAGGGCTTCAAAACGTACGATCTGTTTAATTTAATAAAATTATGGATTTTTTCGCATTATCCTCTATTTTCGACTTTGACTTGACTTAGCTGGGGGCCCTGGGCTAAAGCCCAAAAAGCCGTACGGTAGATCCGGCCCTGTTTTGACTTATGTAGGTACTACCCAATTTAGATAAGTATTGAATTATTGAGTAAAAAAAAGCACGCCATCTAGTGGGATTTAACTTCATACTAATAGCATCTAGTACGACTATTTTCTGATAGATGGCACCTTTAGCACATAAAATAATAGTAGATGCTGTTCACTATTGAAGTTTATTATTAAATGAAATTTATATTTTTCCAAAGCAAATATAAGGAAAAGAGTATCGCCAAAATTATTACTGAATTGTTTTAATATGTCAATAAGGGATTATGACAATACAGGTTCTAAAATGTTTTCGTTTGTGAACAGCTACATCATGTGATACCTACCTTATAAAGCAAATAAAGTTCACTTACCTCTACAAACGGGTAAAACGTCTCCTTGTCTACACATTTAAAATAATCTCCGACTTTAAACAGCAATTTATACGTTCCTTCCGCCATAGACTCCTTCGTGAATGGGAACTGTATTCTACCATCACTGTTGGTCATGGTGTTGTGCCATAGCATCCATGATTCGTCCTTTTTCTTGTACAATTCGACGAAGAGCCCGGCTGCAGGCCTTCCCGATGAGGTATCAAGCACGTGCGAGGATAAGATCGTCCTTGACATCGCGTACTCCCGTTGTGGCGCGCCACGAGCGATTCGCACGACAGTTGATTTTGTATTGCGAGAGAAAACCGACGGCTTGGGGTCAATCATGCGATAACTCCACGCATTGGGCCTATATTACCAGGACGGGTAATAAATAAGTTGGTTATTGCGATGTTTCAGTTTTTCTTGTACGAGCTCAAAACGTTTTTGTGACTGTTTTTGAAGGTTTTTCTTAAATTTGTACTTACTCAATGTAGGTACTTTAAAATAAGTAGGTGCTCATTATATATTTTATGTACGGAGGTCTTGGTAGAACTAGCATCACATTGCCTTACATTTGATAAACTCTTCATTTAAAATAATTTAAGTACAAGAACTTTCTATATTATACCCATTCAGATGATGAAGTTAGCTGATTCTAAACATGGCTAACTTTGAAATACAGACCTATTATTGAGGTATAATCTAACTCACATTTTTAAAGTAATGTAAGTTTCCTGCTTTGGCTAGCTAGCTAATATCCCGTTAAATATGTTAAATTTAAGTGTTATATCTACATTCCTATCACAATAAATTATTATCTAATATAGGGTTAATTCATGTTGGATTAATGAAATGCATATTATTTGTTACAAGCTTATCATAAGTAGTATCTTTATAGGTGTGTTACGCATTACATTGACTGATCAATATTTTTAATGAGACATATACATACACGCACACAATATTAATAAAATTACATAGAAATTTGGGTACTTACATTACCTACGGATAATATGCAGGGCCAGATCTATCATAATAGGGGATCTATCATCTATTTGGGCTGCACTTCATGGCCCCATGGATCAAAAGGCTCCCGTTGAGAGCTATACACATATACATATGTATATCGAATAGAATGATACATTCCAGGTCACTAGTGATACTTAGAACAAAACTTAGGCTCCTGTCAGGAAACCTCCTCGTGCGTCTGGCTGTTTGTCGGTCCCTCACAATCTCCTTTTGGGGATTGGGAGGGAAGGGCAAGCAGTCGGGCCAGGTTTACCCCGGGCAACGGCGGCTGGTTAAGTCCTTTGGGATTTTGCCAGCCGACGGCAATGTCCTGACACACTGGGGGGTATCTTTGGGGTTCTTCTTTCTTCTTCTTTCTACTCTTCTTTACCTTTTTCCTTTGTCTATCGTTTCTCGTCGCTGTCGCGGCGTTTGTGGTGTCGCGGTTTTGCGACCTTGTCGCTCGTCGCGTTTTGCGACGTCGTTGTGGGGCGGAGGTGTCCGCGGCTCGACGGGCCCGCTATTCCACGGTCGTCGTGGGTAGTGGGCAGACCTCGGTCACCGTCGGGCAAGCTGCCTCTACTCCCGAGTGTCGTGGATCACGTCTCGCGGCTCGGGGTAGGGGTAGTGGTCCTGCCTTAATTGGCCGGGCCAAGTGGAGTAAACCACAATAAAAAATCCCCTAAGGTCCGGTGTTGCGACTCGCGGCACCGGCGCCTCCTTCCTTCGGGTTGGAGGAGGCAGGACGGGATAGAGCCTGCCACCTAGCGGTCAAACTCACGGGATCACCCGCCCCCGTGCAGTAGTAGGGTAGCCTAGATACTCGGCTCTGTCTAGGTGGTCCGTCGTACCGTTTTTCTCGTGGGTCCAAATATGAGTTACAATTTGAAAAACCAAAACCAAGACGATAGTGAGGAGTTTGACGCCGCTGTGGGAGTCGCGGGGGGTAGCGCCCCTGGATCAGCATCAGTCGATGCATTTGTGGAGAGCCGCTCTTCATCTGCGGCAAGTGGCCGGTTCTACGCCGGTCAGGGCGGATGTAATCTGTCGGATTCTGAGTCCGACACATTGACGGGCGCTTCGGATGTGAGTGTGCTATCCGAGCGCTCGAAATTTCTAAGAGCGGGCAACAAGCACAAGATAGTGCAGGTGGTGTCGTCGGGGGAGTCCTCGTCGACATCCACCAGGAGTAAGACCAAGGCGAGGCGCAAGGTCGGCCGACCCCCTACCACAGGGGAGTACGTGGGGAAAGCGGAGGCCCAGCGGGAAGCTAACGCCGCCAAGAAGGAAAAGGTGCAGCTCGAGCTTGAGCAGCAACTGCTCCAAAAGGAACGGGCAACCCGCGCTGCGCGAAACAAGGCAGGATATGGTGTCACAATTGGCACCAAGTACGAGGCGATGCCAACGGCAGAAATTGAGAGGGTGGTTACGGAGGACGCGGACGAAATAGCGAACATGGCGTCCCGCTGTAGCAACCTGAAGGGCACGTTCCAGAAGAGCTTCAAGGATCGTGCCCTCAGCGTGAAGGCCGCCATGAGCGAGCTAGCGAAGAGGTCTGTCTCCGAGGAGACTATGCGATTGCAGGCCACCAACGAGCGCCTGCAATCGGAGCTCAACCAGCTCCGCAAAGAGGTTGCGGAGCTGAAGGCCGCCCTGCAAGGCGGCAATAAGGAGGTTCTGTCCTCCATGGACGTGTGCGAGGCGCCACCTGCCTCCCCTGCGGCGACCACCTATAGCTCGCAGGAGGTAGAGGCCCTATTAGCCAAAATGAGGAGTGAGGAACGGGCGTTCACCCGGGCCTGTCTAGCCGGGATAGAGGACCGCCTCCTCCCTAAGCAAAACCTGCGCCCGCCTCTTGCCGCGGACCGCAGGGAGCCGGTGGTCCTAGTGGAGCGGCTGAAAGAGCCTTTTAAGGTTCCAGGTCCTCCAGCGAGGAAAGAAAAGATGTCCCCATCCACTCGGACGTCCACCCCGAACGCGGCAGCCCCCACAACGGCCAAGCCCAAGCCGACGGCCTCACCAACGGCCCCAGTACAGGAGGACACAATGCTGCCGTCCACCACCCCGGCCAACGAGGGGTGGTCGACGGTGGTGAAAAGGAAGAAGGGCAAGGGGAAAAAGCCCCCTGCAGCCCCAACTTCGCTTGCCAACCCAAACCCTAGGCCATCAACATCTTCGGCCGGGGATAAGGGCCCCAACAACAAGGCCCCGGGAAAGGCGGCGAAAACGAAGAAGGCGCTCACCCCCCCGAAGACTGCTGCGGTCGTAGTGACCTTGACCGCCGAGGCAGTTGAGCGGGGGGAGACCTACGAGTCCGTCCTCCGGCGGGCTCGTAGTAATATGGACACGACCTCTCTGGGCCCGGCTCGCTGTCGACAGACGCAGACCGGTGCCCGGAAATTTGAATTTCCCGGGGCGAAGAGCGTCGAACAGGCCGACCTCTTCGCCTCCAAATTGAAGGAGACAATTGCTGACGCCGCGGTCGTTTCCAGGCCGCAGCGATGTGTCGGAGTAGTGATATCGGACTTGGACGACTCAGTGTCCAAGTCCGAAGTCGTTGAAAAGGTGGCGTCGGTCGGAGGGTGCTCTGCGGAGCTGATAAGGGCGGGCGAGCTTCGCACGGGCCGGGGGGGTGTGGGCACCATACGCCTGCAGTGCCCCATCACCGCGGCCAAAAAGATCCTGGGTGGAGCCCGCCTGCTGATTGGTTTCAGCTCGGCTTCGGTCAAGGTGCTGGAGGACCAACCCCTCCGGTGCTACAAATGTTATGGGGTTGGTCACACCCGGGCGCTCTGTCCATCTTCGGCAGAACGCGCCGGATTATGCTTCCGCTGCGGGAAGGCGGGACACAAGTCCGCCTCCTGCGGCGAGAAGGCACATTGCACTGTATGTGCTGAGAGTGGGCGGCCCGCGGGCCATATCATGGGGGGGAAAAGTTGTAATCCCCCCCCCAAGAAGGGAAAGGTGAGCGCCATGGTCCGGCCGACTGCCGCAACAGCTCCTGAAGCAATGGAGGTGACCCCAAGCACATCCCATAATGCCTAGTACGGTCAAAGGGAATTTCTTGTTGGCGAATACCAACCACTGCAGGTCAGCGCAAGACATGTTGTCTCAAGCGCTGGCCGAGTGGTTGGTAGATGTGGCAGTTGTCACCGAGCCGTACTCGATACCTGGCAGTTGGCTGGGTGATCGGGACGGCTTGGTGGCGATAATTTCACGGTCAGGTACTGATTGCCCTACCTTCTCATTGCTAGAGAGAGGACAGGGATACGTGGCTGCCAACTGGGGTAACCTGGTCATCGTCGGAGCCTATTTTTCCCCAAATCGTCCCCTGAGGGAGTTCGAAGGGTTTCTCGGCAGTCTAGTGGGCGTCATGCATCGTGCCTCGGGCCGCCAATTTCTTGTATGCGGCGACCTGAACGCGAAGTCGGCGGCGTGGGGGAATTCAATTCCCTCATGTAATAGGAGGGGCGACCTGGTGGAGCTCTGGGCAGCGACGTCGGGGCTCTCCCTTTTGAATCGAGGGTCTACCCACACGTGCGTGCGACAGCAGGGCGGATCCGTGGTGGACATTTCGTTCGCCTCCCCTGCTCTCGCCGCACGTGTGAGCAACTGGAGGGTTGACCTGGGGGAGACTCTATCCGACCACCGCTACGTGCGGTGGGAGATCTCCCCCCAGAGCTCCGCCGGAGCGCCCAGGTCGGGCCGTTTCAACTTCCCCAGATGGGCGCTGACCCGTCTGGATCGGCAGGCGGCGAGGGAGGCGGCCTTTGCCCAAGACTGGCTTGCGCCTCCCTCAAGCGAAGACGTCGATGAAGCAGCGGCTCAGCTGCGTACATCAATGACCGAGGTGTGCAACTCTAGCATGCCTCGGTCCCGCCGGCCACCCCCAAGACGCGCTGTCTATTGGTGGTCGGCGGAGTTGGCGACGCTTCGGGCTGCATGCATAGCGGCCAGAAGAGCGGTCCAGCGTAGTCGGCGTCGGCGGATCAGAGACGTCCAAAATGAGGAGCGCCTTCAAGCCACCTACTCTGAGGCGCAACGTGTCCTCAAGGCCGCCATTGGTGAGGCCAAGGACAGGAGCCGGGAGGAAATGCTCGAGGGCCTCAATAACGACCCGTGGGGGAGGCCTTACAAGGCGGCGCGCAAACACCTGCGCCCCATCGGCCCTCCCCTCACCGAGACCCTCGAGCCGAGTCTGCTGGATGGGGTGGTGCGGGCCTTGTTCCCCGCACGACCACTCAACTTCGCCCCACCAGCCATGGCACCTACCAGAAGAGTGACCCAGACTCAGACGGAGATTCCTCCCATTACTCCGGAGGAATTTGGAACGGCGGCCCAATGCCTCCGAGCCAAGAGGACGGCTCCTGGACCCGACGGCGTGCCCGCCACAGTGGTGGCACTTAGCGTCGTTGAGATGGAGGACAGGTTTCGGGGCCTTTTCGACCGGTGCCTTTCGGTCGGGAGGTTCCCGAAACCGTGGAAGGAGGGGCAATTGTGCCTGCTCCGAAAGGAGGGACGCCCGCCCGACTCGCCATCCGCTTACCGGCCCATCGTTCTGCTTGATGAGGTCGGTAAGCTATTCGAGCGGATGATAGCAGAGAGGCTGAATAACCACCTGCGGACTTCGGGGCGCGACCTCAACGACGCGCAGTTCGGTTTCCGGGCGGGGCGCTCGACGATTGACGCCCTGTCCCGCCTCAAAGAATTGGTTGCGACATCGTGGGAGAGGGGGGATGGAGTTTTGGCTATATCATTCGATATAGCCAACGCATTCAACTCTATCCCCCACGCCACAATCCTGGAGGCACTCCGATTCCATGGAGTGCCACAGTACCTTCAGGACTTGTTGGCTAGTTACTTGGAGGGTCGCCGGGTGTCGTACGTGGATAGAGAGGGCAGTCTTCGCCACCACGCCGTCGAATCCGGTGTTCCACAGGGGTCTGTTCTGGGGCCCCTCCTGTGGAACATCGGGTATGACTGGCTCTTGCGGGGCAGTCTCCTCCCGGGCATGGGTGTAATTTGTTACGCCGATGACACCCTCATCACAGCCCGGGGGAGGGACTTCACATCGGCAGCGATTTTGGCCTCCGCTGGAGGGTCGCTGGTCGCCCGGCGAATTACAATGTTGGGTCTACGGGTGGCGCTCCCTAAGACCGAGGCCATCTTCTTTCCCAGGCCTCGGCAGCGCTGTCCTCCACCTGACGCCCACATTACCATCGAGGGCGTCAGAGTGGCAGTCGGATCACGGCTCAAATACCTGGGTTTGACGTTGGACGCGCGATGGCAGTTTGGCCCGCATTTCAGCGGGCTGTCATCGCGCCTCCTAAAAGCGGCCGATTCACTCGGCTGGCTCCTCCCGAACCTGGGGGGGCCCAAAGCTGGATGCCGGCGATTATACGCCGGCATAATCAAGTCCATGGCGCTCTACGGAGCGCCAATCTGGAGTGGCGCCCTGCAAAACAGGGACAATGCCGCTAACTTGCGGAGGCCGCAACGGGCCATAGCACAGCGCGTGGGGCGGTGTTACCGCACTGTTAGCTTTGCTGCGTCGTGCGCCCTGGCCGGGACACCTCCCTGGGAACTGGAGGCCCAGGCCCTGGCCAGGGTGTACCATTGGAGGGCAGTGCAACGTGTGCGGGGAAACCGTCCTGCGCCCACGGAATTGGGGGCTGTTCGGCGCGAAGCCTTCACCGAGCTGGTGGGAAAATGGTCGCGGGATCTGGCCGCGGCCGAGTTTGGGAAGTGGACCTTGGACGCGCTCGGGCCTGTTCTTCAAGAATGGCTCGAGCGCCCCTCGTCGTCGTATATGACGTATCGTTTGGTGCAGGTACTGTCCGGACACGGTTGTTTCCGGAAGTACCTGCACCGGATAGGGCGTGAGGATACTCCGTCGTGCGCACACTGCGGCGCGGCGGAGGATACGGCGGAGCACACACTCACCTCGTGCCCGTCGTGGTCCGATCAGCGCGCCCAGCTATGCGCAGCGGTCGGACCGAACCTCTCGCTCCCGCGCGTGGTGGAGACCATGCTACGGAGCGAGGGGGCCTGGGCGGCAACCGTCACCTTCTGCGAGGACGTCATCTCGCGGAAGGAGGCGGCGGAGCGCGAGCGGGAGGACGATCCTTCCGCTCCATTGCTCCGAAGGCGTAGGAGGGGTAGAGTGAGGCGAACTTACAATCGCCTCGCCCCTCCTGACGGAGACCAGCGGGTGATGGGCGCGGGGGCGCCTCCACCTGCCTTGCACGTGTCTCCGTCGCCGCCCGGCGGGAATAACTCGGCACCCCCGGTTATTCCCGCTGCCCCCCCTGACGGGGGGGGGCAAGTGGTGCCCGCCGTTTAGGGCGGGCCGGTCGCTGGAGGAGCCGTGGCTGTAAAGGCTATGCCAATACCCATAGCTCCTCCGATCAGCGATGAGGGGTGTCGCGGAGTTTTAGTGGGTATACCCCGGCCATTTACCATCTTCGGCCGGAGCAGGGGACCCTTACTCAAGGTCCCCCGGGAGCCCCACACACCACCCTGCCCCCCCGGGTAGGGTGACGGTGCGTAATGCATTTCTTCGCGCTACAAAAAAAAAAAAAAAAAAAGGGCCCGCTACAATGCGGCGTAGATGTAGATTTCGCGTAGAGTCCCGAGTGGGGAGCCCGGAATCTGCGCCAACGCCCGAAGAATGACCACCGTGAGGTTTAGTCGGTAGTAGAGTGCTTTCCCCGCCTCTGAGCCCGACACATCCCTCGTAGGCAGAACCTGTGCATAAATGCATTCCTGCAACCAGAACCGGTGCGTAAATGCATTCCTCACGTAAAAAAAAAAAACGCCTGCAATCTCCAAAGAGGTAACCATAGACGAAGGAGCAGCAAGCCCCTTTAACCACATTTAGCCACATCTGAGTTAGATGGAAAAATGCGAATCGAATCAAATCAAACATTTGATTTATTTTCGTTAAAATATGTTTATGTTGTAAAATACGAATGGTTGGTCACCCTACTATAGAATGTCATTTTTGTTTATTTTATTTACATAGAAGCCACGATAACTGACGTAAAAGTTATCTCATTCGACTGACGAGTTATCGGCGCGACAGACACAATCAGTTCGTCCCTCAGATGCGGTTTGTTGGCAAAACAATTAACTTCATTATAATTACTAAGTACTTAAGTAGGTAGTTATATAATTTAAAAGAAAACATAATAATTGTATCTCCCCATATCAGAAAAGGAACGGAGCGTTTTATTATTAGGCAGGTTTAAAAATTTACTTTTTGAAATGAAATGAAATGAAATTGTCTTTATTTACGTAGGCTTAAAAAAAGCACTTATAAATCGTCAGAATAAGATCAATATCTACCGGTACAAAAAGTAGATTCTACCGAGAAGAAACCGGCAAGAAACTCGATAGGTAGGTACTCTTTTAAAATGCCAAGTCTTAATAACTATTAGTTACAATTTATACGTGAATGTAAATTTAGCAGTGCAGGCGAACAACCTATTCTGGGTCTAACCATATATTCTTATCATTTAAATAGTCTTCTATCTTGTAGTAGCCCTTTTTAATCAAACAATTTTTAACATATAATTTAAACTTATGTACAGGTAAATCAATGAGATTTTGAGGTAACATCTGTAGAGAGGTCAATGCTGTACTTACATGAAATATATTTTCAAAATAACTATCAGGGGATGATTAGTGATCGATACTGATGCCAAAAATGCAATCAGTAAATTTTTTGTCTGTCTGTCTGTCTGTATGTTCCTTATAGAAACAAAAACTACTCGACGGATTTTAACGAAACTTGGTACAATTATTCTTCATACTCCTGGGCAGGTTATAGTATACTTTTCATCACGCTACAATAAATAGGAGCAGAGTAGTGAAGGGAAATGTTGGGAAAACGGGAGAAGTAACTCCATTTTTTAAGCTTCCGTCGCGTGTGCAGCCTTAATGGTTCAAGTTACATAGAAATCATGTATGACGGAAATAGTCTTTATAATATTAACCATAAACGCGGGTGACACCGCTGGCACAGCTAGTATTGAATATTTTTATACTTAACCCAATGAAAGAATTACCACTCTTATTAAGTCTGTGATTTGGAATTTTTCTGAATTTAGTAGGTAGGTAACTTAGTTATAGTACCTAATTCAATTAATTAAGTACATATAAGCTATGCTTTAAATTTGCTCATGTGGATGGGCTCTAGCCCATTCATCTACAATTCGGAAATGTAATCCTACCTAGCAGATTATTGTAAGGTTATGGTTAACAGCTATTTGCAACACACCGGTCATTTCAACCTTTAACTTCAAGCCGGCAATAATTTCAAGTCACCATGTTCACCAAGTCTAATAAAAATAATAAAAATAAATAAATAAATATTCGACTACATCACATACATTGATCTGACACCGAGGTAAGTAGCTTAAGCACTTGTGTTACGGATATCAGAATCAACAGTGGTATTACAAATATATACTTAAATATTGGATATCATCACCCAGACACAGAACAAACACAAGTATTCATCATACGAATGTTTGTCCTGGGTGGGAATCGAACCCACAACTCTTGGCGCATGGGGCAGGGTCACTACCGAATGCGCCATCGAGCTTGTCAAATAAAAGGCGATCATTATCAAATTTCCCTAGAATACTAGTGTCAATGGGCAAAGGTGATCACTTTCCAACGTGACTCGTCGGTTGCTTGCAACCTTTGCCATTCATTCATATCCGCACGCTTACAATCCCCAAAGAGGTAGGCAGAGTCCGAGGTGGGATAAGCTCCTAGAACTACATTTAGGCGAAAGAAAATTGAGTCGGTTATAATACATGCTAGGCGTGTTAATAAATTTCCAGTCCCGGACCAACATGAGACTAACTAACCTCTATCACAGACAGACTGTAATAAAAAATAATAATAAAAGAACCTGGATTTAAAACAACATTTTAATAAACAGCTACTCAGCCCCCTCCGAATTGATCTCGACCTGGCTCTTCCTTACATAGTTCTTCTTGATGTAGACATCTGGATGCAGCACATCTTTACGCGCTCCCTGCTGCAGCACGCCCTCGTCCACGATCACGCTGGGGCCCGTCTTCACCAGCTTGCCCTTCAGCCGCTCGTCCTGCTGGTAGCCCAGCATGTTGAGGCTCGGCTCGCCGTGCTTCATGTAGTCGATGCGCCACACTGGCGGGTCGGCTGGCTCGACCTGACGAGGTTGTGATTAGGTTAGGAACGGAAATAAAAATAGACTCCGTATGTAAGGTGTGGCCGAATGGTCTGGCCACGAAACCAAGGGATGTGCTGTGAGGTATCGTTTGTGTATTGAACATGGTAATTAGTACTTGAGTTATGGAAGTTTGTTAAAAGTACCTATTTACGTTTATTTATCAGTTATGTACATAAACCTTATATCAATAGCAATTTGTTTTTTGGCAAATCTTCAGCATTTTAACATTGGCATTGATTTACTGTCGTGTTCGTGTTATATAGCTAGGAGCTGACCGGCACAGGAGCATTTTAATTAGACTCGTTAAATCTAAGATTACAGTCGTTACGGACCTGACTACATATATTATAGAGGAATAAATTTAACTAAGAAGAGTAGCTAAACTGATTTTGAAATGAGTTTGGTGCGGGCAATTCAAGTACCTAGTTAAAATAAATATTGCAAACTTTACCTTATAGTTCATGTGTTGATGCCTCTTATTCATCGTCATGTCCGGAACCTCGACAGACATGGATAACTTCTCCTCAGAGTAATCTCCGAAGTCCTTTCTCATGTTCGCCTGTTTGACGTTTTTGTCCTTGTACTTTATCTTGTGGGGGTAGAACTTCCGAATCTTCTTCCTGCCATTATACATCGTTGTCCTCTTGGAATCTTTTGATTTCTTCTTTGAACTCTTCTGAGTCTTCTCTTGCGACCAGTAGTTCACAGTGTTCTTCTGCTTTTTGCTCTTGTGCTCCTCTTTCGTATTCCGCTTATCGTAGAAGCCGTTGTGGCGTACTTGCAGAAAATTCGACAGATCCTCGCTGTTGATCGTTGGAAATAACGTCAAATGGTATTCTGGGGATGAAGTGGTCTTCTCAATGCTCAAAGTTTTGTACTTTATCTGCTGTATCGACTTTTCTATCAACTTCCTCAGCGTCTCGTCTTCTGTGATCATTTTACAAGGAATAGCTGGGAAATTCCGACACAGCACGTTTTGCATAAGAGACATTACTTTTTCAGGTTTTTGGTGAGAGCTTTCCTGTGTGTTCTCGTACATTTCGTCAGGTTCTCTATTTTTCTTCTGATCCTGAGGGAGGTAGTTGTCTTTTTGGAAGTGCGACACCATTTTGTTCATGAGAGCGTTGTTCCTCATGATCATGGCTGGCGTCTGCGTGATGCACAGCACTGTTATTATTGTTAACCTGTAGTGCCATCGTTTTTTAGTCATGATGGGGTAAGTTACTTCTGGAACGAGAACGAAAAAAGTCGTGTAAACAAGATGCAAGGCTGTAGCTAATAGTGATGCCGACCGATAGTCGACTATCGATAGTCTATCCACAGTTGACGTCATATCAATAGTATCGATAGCCTATCGAAACTATCGATAGTATCGATAGTCCTATCGATATTCTAACTGATTTTCGAGGTCAACTATCGATGGTTCGGCATAACTAGTAGTTACTGCGATATTTACAGTTTCAATGATTCAGGGACTTGGCCTTTTGAGGCTCCAACGTTTGTAAACACAATTTTTTTACTTCAAAAATATGTTGGTGTTCAAAAGTACTCCTCACGGTGACGGTGTAAGAATTTTAAACAGGTAGCTATTTATATAATATTAACAGACATCGAAAACACACTGATATCCTGCAAACGCTTAGGCTGTCTTTAATTAACTGCTGAGAGTTTCTAATCTTAAATTTAACATACATTACATTAGTATCTATGTAAATCTTTCTATTAACTACAAAAGTTATTCAATTATTTATTTGGCACATAAATATTCAAAAAACATTACAGGCATTTGAATTAATAAATATTAATGAGGTATCACACTATGCTAACTGCACATTTGGTCTCAAATTACACTTATATTTTACTACATGATAACTATACAGTAAGTATTTTTAATTAGGACAACAGAATTTCAAACCTGGTACTTTCCGCGTTTAGACCAAACTTTTTAACTGCTGTGCCATTCGTCGCTGTTATTTTAAATAAATAAGTAATTAAAGTTAAAATAATTAAATCTTTGCAACGTTTCTTAGCTTAGGTATAATTTGTCATAAACTGCTTACTCATTTACGCGATTTATAGAACTCCCGGGTAAAAATTATGCTTCTAGCACAACAGTTTAGGTAGTTAGACTGTGCGTTTTTGATCTGTGCGAAAATTTAAGAAATAAATTTTAATAGAAATTCATCATACCTTAACTAAATCTTTCAAAGTCTCTCCTCCATTAAAGGCTGTGTCCGACTAACTGCGCTGAAGGGAATCCATTGTTTAGAGCAAGCGACCAAGTTTGTAAATGTTACCGTCGGGCCATAAACGCATTCCGGTGCTCGCACTAATATTATGGTTTGGTCACGTGGCTCGAGGTAGATTGTGATTGAAGCCAGTCGATGCGTTAGATTTGGCTCATTAAACCATTGTGGGTACGTACGAGAAATTAATAGGTACGTTTGATATAGGGGATATTACCTAATAAGTTAAACTGGCTGGGTTTAATTAGTTTTCTGAAACATTAACCTGAGAAGTTAGAATACTGAGAAGATTTCGGTTTAGATAGATAAGTCGATCTACAAAGATTGGATTTAAAATCCTATTTCGTACTATCCTACTAATATCACAGAGTAATAATATACCTACTACGTACCTACAACAAATATTATAAAAGCGCGAAAGTTTGTTCGGATGTGTGGATGTTTGTTGCTCTTTCACGCAAGAACTACTGACTGGATTTTGATAATACTTTAGAATAATATAGCTCATACACTCGAATATCATATAGGCTATGTTTCATCGATGTACCACGCGAGCGAAGCCGCGGGTAGAGCCTAGTAAAAATATAAATAAAAAAAGCAACATGATAAATGTGTTAAACGGCATCTATTAAAAGTTCTCAGTACTATTTGCTTTTTAAAAGAACTGTCGTGTTGAGTAGCTACTCACCGCTAGAGGACGCTACTAGTATAAGCATATTTGAAAAAAATTTTTAAAAAATATTAGATAATTTCGTTTAGTACGTACCACTTAGACATAAGTTAAAATAACAGATCATAACTACGCTACTATGCGGAAGCGGTGCGCTTCCCTCGTGCGCAGAGTGCGGGGCAGCGCCAACAGCATTCTATCTATGATAGCGAGTAGGCTGGACTGCCGCTATATAAATCACTGTTGCACAATCTCTGCTGGGGTTGTGCACTAGACTTAATATTAAAATAAGCAGATTTTTTATACTAACATAGGATAAGTCTTTTATAACTAACCAAAGAGTCTGTGTTGCTTGAAATAAATATTATATTATTATTATTATTATAACAATTTAAATATCATGATTTCTTCCTTATTTCATAAAAATATAAAAATGTACTAGTAAGTACTTATGTATTGGTAGGTACAATAAAATGGTAATTAAGTACCTAAGTGGTTAGATTATTTTGTTTATTTAGATTATTTTATTTGTAAGTTTTGCGATATACCTAATGAATCAAGTTAGTATCGTATTGTTATATTTTGATGAAGACAGAGCCTGCTCCCTCACAATTGTCACCATTTGATAAGAAACACAAAGCCAAAATTTGGCCAGAAAACTTTAAGAACATTGTCTTAATTTATCTAACCTCACCACTCTCCAGATTAAGCAGACCGTTCAATGGAGTAATTTTAAGTGCTACGAAGTTCAACTTACACTGGATCAAAATAATACTTTGACAAAACCTAGTTTTACGCTCGACATGCGTTCACAAAGTCTCTTGCGTTTTACAAAATTAAATCTGTCCACAACTAAATAAAACGTTATGCGAATTTAAACCTTATTTTTAACACTATTAGTTTCATATGTATAACAATAGATGGCACTGGTAAGTTTGCTAAAACCTCCTCAGGCGAAATACTCTCAAGATTGAATCTTGTTAAAGGAACGTCTTTTTCAGCTTCCATTGTCTACAATTACTTGGCTTTGTGGTCTAAACCGTATTCCATCCTTATCTGATGCGTGGAGATCTGCATATAGCCGTCTCGCTTAGCAGAACCACTTTTGAAATTCAATTTGAGATTTCCGCTCGCGTAGAGTTTGTTATTTCGATGGGTCTTTTTAAAAATTGTGTTTTGCTCTTTGAAATGTCTCCAACAATTATTGTTTTGAAAAGGCAGGAGACACAATCTAATAGGTAGGTAACCTATACCCTCCCTTAAAATTTTTTCGTGTATAATGTGTACCTATTTTATGACATGCTTATCGTGATTCCCCATACCGCTATTTACTTAGTTAATGAGGTCAATTTAATGAGATCTGAGGACATACTGTGCTTCTCACATATTTATTAACAATTTAAGGTACATAGAAGATAATGGAATAAATATGAACACAAAAGTTTATATAGTGTCATGGCCTGTTTCCCAAAATATCGACTGAGATTCACAAATTAATGCGTCTGGAATCTAGAGTCCAGATGTAGACACTTTGTCAATGGTTAATTTTTATATGATCATTGAAATATCAATCGTTATATACCAAATCGATACAATTAAAATATCATATAGCTATGTTACAATCGACTTTCAGCACTGTAAATATAACTAAAGTGATCATACTTTAATGATATTATTAGTAAAGCTACCAAAATGATTGTGTAGACGACAAACTAGCCACTTGACACTAATTTTTCATAAAGTTCCATCTAACCCAGCCTAGTTTAATTTTTGGCTAAATGTGGTTAAAGGGGCCTGCTGTCCCTTTGACTCTGCCTCTGCCTACCCCTTCGGGGATTATGGGCGTGATATTATGTATGTATGTATGCTACCAAAATCGTGTTAAGACACCAATAGATTAAAATAATCCGTTTGGTGTCACAAAGTCCACGTCCCGCCCGCGCGGTCGCGACCGCGACGCGTGCAGTCGGGATATTGCATTCTGCGCAGCTGACAGGCCGGGATGACCCCAGGACCGCCGGGTAGGGTTGAGGGGGACACTCCACTAACCGGGACGTTGTCGGGTTAAATGGTATTTTAATGATAGGATTTATAATCGGTCGGTCGTAACATGAGATAAGTTTTGGTTCAAATCATTACCACGCAACAAAATGATACTGTCCAATATCAACAAAATGATATTGTCTAGTATCATTTTGTTGCGTCTCTCCTTACTCATGGGCAAATATACCATTGAGTTGCTTCCAAAGTTGAAGCAATTTAATTCTGGAAGTCATAATCGACACAGATAGCACATGTTTTATCAAAAACGTCTGTTCTGAGCCGGTTCGAGAACGGCCTTTGCATTCAACATGAAATCTGGAATATTACACTAAATGGTTTTATTAGGATTTTCTTTAATCTTAATAGACGATTACATTTATCATTACATTTATAGTGAATAAACTCGATGCCTTATTTTCCAAATCTACACTTATAATAAATCTGTAGAGAGATCAATTCTGTACATGAAATATATTTTCAAAATATCTATCAGGGGGTGATTAGTGATCGATACTGATGCCAAAAATGCAATCAGTAAAATTTTTGTCTGTCTGTCTGTCTGTATGTTCCTTATAGAAACAAAAACTACTCGGCGGATTTTAACGAAACTTGGTACAATTATTCTTCATACTCCTGGGGAGGTTATAGTATACTTTTCATCATGCTACAATCAATAGGAGCAGAGTAGTGAAGGGAAATGTTGGGAAAACGGGAGAAGTTACTCCATTTTTTAAGCTTCCGTCGCGTGTGCATCCTTAATGGTTAAAGTTACATAGACATCATGTATGAAGTAATAGTCTTTATAATATTAACCATAAACGCGAGTGACACCGCTGGCACAGCTAGTGTAAAAATTATCTTAAAAAACGCCAGTGACAACCCTTTAAACGCGACACTGACCCGGGCCGTTAAAAAGATATAAAAAAGTAATAAAACGCAATGCACAATAAAAACCACAATAAAGGAAGGGTTCCGCGCCCCGCGGGCCCCTAATTTGTCGGCAGACACTCGACGTCACTTTAAGAATATTTTCGCCAAGGAAATTGCTACTATTTGCATTTTTATTCGATTTCAAGTGGTTTTTTTGCTGTTTCGAGGCGAGCTTTGCGTTCGATTGTATTGGAAGGGGTGTCATTATCATTCCCGTTTGTGTCGTCTTCCGTAATGGGCGCCATACATTACGCGGAAAAAGAGAAATCTTTGAAATATGATTATTTGGACTCTAAATTCGGTCTACCTTCCTTCACACACAAAACAAACACAAGTATTCATCACACTAATGTTTGTCCTGGGTGGGGATCGAATCCACCACTCTCGGCTTAAAGGGCAGGGTCACCACTACCAAATGCGCCATCGAGCCAGGCATATATATAAGTATGTGTGTAGGTACTTTTAGAAAAAGATGAAGTAGGTAATGAGAGTTACTTCAATGTAAGTATTCTCAATTAGCAAGCATATAAGTTAGGTCCTTACCATTCTGCAGCAAACTTTCCGTTGCACCTAAAACGGGCGTCCCACTAATACCTACTAATGTATATTCCTGTAGGAACAACTAGGGCTCGCTCCAGACGTCTCCCAGCCACTCGATCTGGAGTGATCAATAGCGAGCGATGTGTATCTGTCGTGAGGATGTCGAGTGGGCGTGTGCAGGGCTGGATTCAGGAAACTAACTTATTTTTTTATGTATTTAAAATAAATGCTTGTCCTTTTTGAAGTTGGTTGGCCAATTGTTTTAAATCGTCTGGAAGATTTTGTTTTTAGAATGCAGCAGCAAGATCACGATATGAAGCTGAATGTGGATAAGAGGGCTAGCTGACCCTTTGACTCTTCCTACCCTTTCGGTTATTACTGACGGGATGATATTATGTATATGTGTTATGCGTGTGTGTCAAATGAGGCACCTAGCAAAACTGGGACATACCAGGGGTGGCATATAACTAGAGCATCATACACATTATTATAACATGGAATTTATCATTTACATACATATATAACATCACGCCGATAATTCCCGAAGGGGTAGGCAGAGTCAAAGGGGCAGCATGCCCCTTCAACCACATTCAGCCAAAAATAAAACTGGGCTGGGTCAGATGGAAAATTGTGAAAAATTTGTGAAAAGTGGGTAGCTTGTCGCCTACACAATCAAATACCCAGAACCCCATATACCATTAGTCGCCTTTTACGACATGCTAGGCAAGAACCACAATTGGCATATTCTTTTTAAGTTCCAGACCAACATAGGACAGTGGGCTGGGTTGGATGATAAGCTGTGAAAAAGGAGTGACAAGTGGCTAGCTCGTCGCCTACTCAGTCACATAATTATCATGTACATATTTAAATCTATACTTACTAATATTATAAAGCTGAAGAGTTAGTTTGTTTGTTAGCTTGAACGCGCTAATCTCAGGAACTACTGATCCGATTTGAAAAATTATTACTTCAGTGTTAGATAGCCCATTTATCGAGGAAGGCTATATAACATTTACCATAAACGCGGGTACAGCTATACTTTTATACTTGAATAAGTAGATGTAGCAATGCGTGCATAGATGTGTGCGCGTCGCAGTATTACCGTGCACTATGCTAATACCACTGCTAGAACGGTAGCGCGGATTCTTGGTTGTGGGCACGATGGGCATTAACTTATGTTATTTACCGTTACGTACCCTATTATTCAGTGTAGGTTATTAAGTAACCTTGATTTTAGATTCGATTTGGTGACTAAATCGAAATCGAATCACTGCTTTTCTTTTAAATAAATCTATTAAAATATTTTTTTATTAAGAACGTCGCTGATAGTAAATGGAATCAAGGCCTAATCTTATAATAAATAGCTGTCTGAAGAAATTATTCACTGGAATTGGTTTTTTTTATTTGGATAGTCTGTAATAGTTTTAAGTTTAATTTAAATATTAATTGTAGCTCTCTCAAATTGCTATGCCCTAACAAGGTGTCACATAGGAACTCTTTTAAATTAAGAAGACCCTTTTCCCTGTGACGTGCAATAAATGATTTGATTTGATACTTTTACAGGTATGTTTTGCGACTTGATTTGCCTACTTCGTTCCAAAACTCCCAAATACCTCTCTGTATTGCCACCATGCTAGATCTCCAATCAGTCGGCAGCTTTGTCGTGGACTTCTCTGCGTCATGCCTCTTCCATCTCTGTCTGACCACATAAGTGCGAGAGAGACAAAAGACACCTCCGGCCAATGTTTGGCCACTCATTGGCTACAATGGACTGTAAAGTGTGTTTGTCGTATCAACACTTTTTGATATTTTTTCGTTTCTTTCTCGTGTTTTTTTTACTTTTTGACCGTTTTTCGGTGGACAAGTTTGACTTGGACTAATGGTTTGGTTACTTTGCACGGTGTTTGAGGACCCGTGGCGTAGTGGTCGTTCACTGATACGTGGAGACTGAGGTTTGATTCTCGGTTTGATCATAGGTAATTATTGTAGCAGTGCAGATTGATATAGATGATCATGGGAATACTTTTTTTAATTGTCTTTATTTTTGTTAGGTGAAGGTTCTTATGAAAGAAAAACATAAAAAAGTTGGCCGGAAAAAAAATGGGTATTGAAAATCCGAGAACGGGGCGTTACGAAGTGTGCCGGGTCAGCTAGTTTTTATATAAAAGTGGTAGACTTTAATACCAATATACCTATATATTTACTACTAACAGGCAAGTAAATACACGAATTACTATGAACGATGAAGCAAGTGTTCTAATTAACTGACGCTAAATTGCAATGGGGTTCCCATATTGCGGCTTTGGCAGGAAGATTTAATTCGGCGGCATATGCAGTCAGGAAAATAAGACAATTAACAGATGTTGAAACAGCAAGATTGGTGTATTTCAGTTATTTTCATAGCGTAATGTCATATGGTCTGCTGCTAATATACAAACTATTTTTGTATTGCAGAAAAGGGCCGTTAGAGCCATATACGGCCTTAGACCACGTAACTCTCTTAGCGATAAAAAAAAAAACATTTTAACAATTGCATTGCAATTTATTTTAGATTGTAATATGTATTATATACAAAAACATTGACCAATTTCCTAAAAGAGATTTTTAATTTGATTTAGAATTTGAACAGATACTATCTTTTTGAAATGCCTCACTCAGATAAAATGTAAATTTTTGATTTTAGAGCATATTCTATGAATTTCTTTTGTACCTGGTCTACTTATAATATACGTATATTTCATATATCAATTATTGTAATCATATTATGTCATCTCCCGCAGTCATTGATTGTATGATTTGGTTTAGAACTTTAAAAAAAGTGTATATTACTTATGTATATTTTGACGCTGAAAAGAGTAACTACCGAGTTTCTTGCCGGTAGAATCAACATTCCGAACCGGTGGTAGATTCACATTGCTCTTTAGATTTTTGTTAAATTGACGATTTATAAGTGCGTTTTTCTTAAGGCCTACATAAATAAAGACATTTTGAATTTGAATTTGAATTTGAATATGTGTAGATTGCAAATCCAATGGCAAAGAGGTCATATTAGATTTTGGATTTGAAGGTCTATTATCTTTAAATAAAAATCTGCTAGTAGATGACCTAACTAATTAATACCGGTCAGCCTACGTCAGCCGCAATGGAGTGAAGTAAGTATGTATGTATTGGACAAATGCTCTGAGGTCGATCAATATGAATTCGTTCTCACGATTGGGAAATTGTTTGACTTGCACCTGATTAATTTGATCTGCGCGTACAGACAGACAGATCAACGTGAAAAATTACCTTCGTAAATTACCTACCTATTTTTTGGTTTTGTCCTTTAAATCCTATATCTACCTCCTTTGCCTCGCGAATGGCGCTAAGCCAGGGTAACCTAGGGTATTGTCAAAAGGACTTGACTGGGAATATTAAATAAATAAATAAATATCCTACCACATTACATACATTGATCTGACTTCGAGGTAAGTAGCTTAAGCACTTGTGTTACGGATGTCAGAATCAACAGTGGTATTACAAATACATTGTACCTATACTTAAATATTGGATATTAACACCCAGACACAGAACAAACACAAGTATTCATCACACTAATGTTTGTCCTGGGTGGGGATCGAACCCACAACTCTTGGCGCATGGGGCAGGGCCACTACCGAATGCGCCATCGAGCCAGTCAAATATGATGGTAACGATGACGATCAACTATTATGTTACCTGCATAACAGTATATAGTATATGCCTATAGTTTCTTAAGTTATAAACCCATAAGAAATCTTTAATTGTTTAAATGTAGGTATTCTGGTACTATTCTAATATCAAAGTTACCCAGTAACAGCCCGAAGCCAGGAAGTTGGCGGTTTAATCACCCTCGTGCCTCGGAAAGCACGTTAAGCTGTTGGTCCTGCGCCTAACCCCTCTCCGGTCATGTCAATTTGCTGTCTCACCGGAATATGAGAGTGAAGGAATAGAGAGTGCTAGTTACGGATTTACCCCAAGGCCCAGTAGGCTCGGGCCTAGGGCGGCCAGATATTAGAGGCGGCCAATCGTGTTAAAAATTAAGTGATGACGCTTTAGTACTGAGAATGATGGCCTGGGGCCTAGGGCGGCCAAGACTGTAAATTCGCCACTGAAGAGTGCTCCTGTATGCGCACACGCTTGTGCACTATAGTATCTCCTGCGACTGATATCGGTTAGGAGAACGAGCTTTATTTCTTTAATAAAGAAAGAGAATATCACCTATTTTTATAATAATAATATATTTATTAGCTCTAATTCTGAATTGAAAAGGATTCTACTTTAACTCACGATTAGAGATTAACGTCCGTGGGAATTAATAAAACTTAATTATATTTATCTGCGTACTGTACTTCTGTAAAAATATTAATCTGTCGTTTTAAAAACTGGAAAATACATTAAAGCGCGTACGTGCTCACACACACACGCGTGCGTTTGTGTGTGTGTGTGTGTGTGACGCAACTGTGTGCAGCATTTGCTTAATTCCGCTGTTTGTCCACAATTAACCCGTTTCAAAGACACCAATTTTGTACAGGCGACGAGAAAATCTATTTTAAATTGTAACGTGTGTAAACAGTTAACAATTTTAAGATTGCCTTTAAGATAAACGCACGTGCATTGTAGGGAATAGAAAATAAATTATATAAATTGAAAAAAATAAACAAAATAAGCCTAATCTAGCAGCTTAAATACAAAAAGTTAGTATTTGGTTTAAACTAGATTTAGGCTAAAGAATTGTAGAACAATTTGAAATAAAACCAGTACCTAGAAGTGTTGCCATGTCAATGGGTTATAATTTCTGGACAAAAGATAGACGAATAACAAAAGAAGCAGCAGACAATTAACATTATGTTTAAAATTCTCGTACAAAATATAAATAGTAGATGAGAAACCGATTCCTAAAATTTGGTCGTCACACGCAAATCGGGGCAAATGGTAACGAGAATGTTACCAAATGGAGTGAGTGTAGAATGAAGACCATGCTTATTTTTTCGGTGTTTCCAATGCGTTTTCTTCACGAGTGTCCCCGTATAGGTAACATGAGCCGTCTCCGCATGATCACCTGAACCACAGATTCTGTTTGCCGACGAACCCGCCTCGCCGTCAGTGTTGCCAGCTGCGAATGAAAAAGATACATTTATTGCCAGTGTGATTTATAAATTGCTATGTACCTGGAACAGTGCACTTAAATAACTTATAAACACCTGATAAACGTTGTTCAATAATAAATACGAAAATAGATCTGCGAATGTCTCTAGAAAATTTGGTTGAAGTAGTTTTGTTTTACTCGATTTTTCTTCTTTCTGTCCCGTTCTTAGTCTATGCCTAGGTCCACTTGGATAATAACACTAGAATTACCGAGTCCGGTTAATACCTATAAATTGCAGATAATGTTTGGTTCCAAAATAAGGGAACCGGAAAAATTGGGTTATAGTTACACATCTACAGTTGACGGAAATTATTTGGTTCTAGTTTTTCAAATCAAATCAAATTCAAGCATGTATTCAATACGAGTACATGAGATAAGTCTATCCGTTACCAAGTATCCTCTTCTTCTCTCCTAATTATTTAATGTAATTACTGTACCTAAATTATGGAAGCAATAAATTATTTAATTTGATTTGATTTGATAAGTATTCACAGCATAATCATAATAATAATAATGTTTATTTGGGATTTGGGAAGCAATTGATGAATTAGTCAACAAATAGTTTAAAATTATTTATTTCATTATTACCTATATATTAATAAGGTATAGTGTTTCCATTAAATTTACTTGATTTTTTTTTATATAGGCTAGATGACTAAAAAAATCTGTTTAGTCCATCAGTTGCATTATAAAAAAATTTGAACACGTATTTTTATATTTAATTGTCAAACAAACATTGACGAAGATACAATGCATTCAAGTTGCGCGTGACGTCACGCTTTCGTACAATTTTTACAAAATAGTGACGTCGCAAGCCCCCACTCCAAAACTTTGATGCTCTTTATCTTTGTGATTTTTTTTGTTTATTTGATAAAGCGAAAAATATGTGTCTAGTATTTTTGTATAATCTAACTATAGAATTATAGTTTTTTAATGCAGTCATCATCCCTATTCTGCAATTTTAAAAAATTTTTGAGCTGGCAACACACGACATCAAACAAGACACAATATTTGGACATTATTAGAAACTCTTCCATTTGTTCCCATCACGTACTGTGTACTTTATAATTAAGACAACGTTTTGAAATTCTATCGCTTTTTTCAATTCACAATTTGAACCCTATTTCAATGGCGATAACACTTATTGTCTGTTCCAAAAGTATTTAGTTCGCAAATTGATTTAAGTAGTCACTTCTTATTTATTTTTCTACAAGCGATTTAGGATTTTATTATTTGGAGTTAGAGCTTAATTTTCATTGGAAGTTAGTTGGTCAGTTAGGTAAGTACTCATATTCGATTTCAAAGATTTAGGAATGTAAATGATTAGTTTGAATAAGTGCACGATTTCATAGTAAGGTAGACAATTCTTTGTTCCATTGAGCATTTAACGAAAAGAGTAGGAATGTATTTATTATTTAATGGCCATTAAACATTATTGATATTATGTAATACTAGCTTCTATATGTTATACGGGTGTATGAGCTATATTATTCAAAACTTTTATTAAAATCCATTCAGTAGTTTTTTGTGAAGAGTAACAAACATCCATCCATATATATGGATGGATGTTTGTTACCTATAAGTTAAGTTTGTATATACAAACTTTAGCATTTATAGGTAATATTACTAGGATATTAAGGATCTCATCACTGCCTTCCCCCATGGGAAAAGGCGTGACATTATGTATGTATGTAACAAACATTATTGCCATGTTCATTACTGCTAATATCGATTAGTTAAGTGGTTCCAAACCTCTATTCCTCATTACCCCGCTCGCTATGAGGAAGATTGGTGAAGATCATTCGAAAACCCAACCAGGCTTATTAAATATTCTTATGTCTACTTAAATTCAAATTCAAATTTTTAACATAAAAAAACCGTCTTCAAAAACGAACCTAATAAAAGTATAAAATAAATTTACTTAGGCCAAAGTAATACGTATTTTAATACTTTTAAATTTGAAGTCGGTGCCAAGTAATCATTAATCTGTTTCTGTTTTTTTTCGCCCATATTACGACTCTATGGGTTAAGTGTTCGATGGCAAGCTAGTTAGATGTTGCCTAAAAGCTTTTCTGAACATTCCTGCTTTTGTAATCTTGAGCAACTCGATTCTTAAGTGTGCATTTAAAATATTTTTCATTGTTCTAGAAAGTACTTACCTACCTACTTATTTTCAAAGTCAAAGTAAAAGTCAAAGTCAAAATATTCTTTATTTATATAGGTTTCAAGGAAACACTTATAAATCGTCAAATACAGGTAAAGCCCCAGCCATATGATTCTACCACCGGTTCGGAATGTTGTATCTACCGAGAAGAATCCGGCAAGAAACTCGGTAGTTACTATTTTCAATACAATTTATACAAGGTGTATGAATCATAATTAACTTTGAACCACGTTTTAGTGTGGGCCTGTTGTAGAGTATCAAAATAAAAAAAAATATAAATTACAACCGAAAACTTGACCAGACCATTTAAAAATGAGAATTTGAATAGATTAACAAAGATCCTTCCTCCGTCTTCAAGGACTGTCTGCTTTATGGCACGTTTTGATGTACGACCTAGTTACATATATAAATCTTTACATAATATAAAACAAAGTCGCAGTTTCTGTCTATTCGTTTAGATCTTTTGAACTACGCAACGCATTTTGATGCGGTTGTCACCAGTAGATAGAGTGATTCAAGCGTGAGGTTTAAGTTTAATTTTAAATTGTTTTATGCTCGCCGTGCGAAGCCGGGGCGGGTCGCTAGTGCTTAATATACTCCTTAAACTGCTGCCCAGGATGTAGTGGTCGATCCTCCTAATCGATTTAGGTCATGGCGGCAAATCTCAACGCAGGAGATATTATAGTGCTCAACACAGGTGCACTATCTGTTTCTTCACTCTCATAGTCCAGTGAGACGGCACCGACATGACCGGAGAGAGGTCAGGCGCAGGACTAACGGTTTAACGTGTTTTAAAGTAAATAATTTTATCACATCCTTAAATATGTAGGCAGAGTCAAAATAATCATTCGGCCAATAACAAAACATGGTTGGGTTCGATGGAAAGTAAAAAAAAAATTACATCCAACTTAACATAACATAACATCGAGCCCATAATCCCCGAAGGGGTAAGCAGAGTCAAAGGGACAGCAGGCCCCTAATACCCATATCCAGCCAAAAACAAAACTAGGCTGGGTTAGATGGAAAATTGTGAAAAAGTAGTGACAAATGGCTAGCTTGTCATCTACACAATCACACACCCAAAACCCGATATACCATTAGTCGCCTTTTACGATATGCTAGGCAAGAACTACAGTTGGCACATTCTTTTTATGTCCCATACCAACACGGTACAACTACAAGCAACTTAATCTTATAAAATAAATAACGACATGAATACCATCTCTTCAATGTTCAACCACAGAGCATTAGGCGTTGAAAACACCATTCTAAGACGATTAAAGCCAACCATTCAATAAATATCAAACAAAAAACAACACGAAAAAAGAACATTGTAAAAATTAAACAATTGCCCAATACTAGGGCCCGGTAACGCGATATTTTTGGTGAATGCTACTCGTAAAGTGATATTGGGCTATTGTTCGTTTTTCTGTTTAGTTGGTCCGGGATTGTTGGTTTGTTTGCGGTTATTTTGCAAATAAGGCAATAGACCGTGAATGTTTAATGTTGTTATAATGATCTTATTGAACGTTATAATGCTATTATTGTAATAGCTCACCCCTCATTGCGTTTGCAACGTATATTTTCGTATGTGCAAGAATAAGTCGTTTACAATAGACTCCAAAAGAGTGGTAATTCATTTATTGGTCTAAGTATTAAAATGTTTAATAAACTACCACAAAGTATAATAACATTACCCCTACATAAGTTAAAATTATGCATTAAATAATTTTTAATGAGTAAGGGTTATTATTACACGACACAAGATTACCTTAATGACAAGCATTTATGGTTAACTTCATAATGAAGTGTTCATCTGCAGTGATATTTAATCTAAGTGTAGATTAATTAAGTTTACAAATTTGTAAAATTTGGCATTTAAAAGAGTAACTATCGAGTTTCTTGCGGGATTCTTCTCGACAGAGTCTACCTTCCGTACCGGTGGTAGTATTATTTCTTATCCTTTTTTTATGTATGACTAGCTGACCCAGCGAACTCTGTTCCGCCTTAGAGGCAATAAAAATATGCAGATTTTAGATGTTATTAAGTAAATTTTTTTATTAGGGAATAAAAATTTAAAAAATGTTATAGGGATAAAAAGTATCCTATGTTAGATTCCTGGTTCCAAGCTACCTCTCCACCAATTTTCAGCTAAATCGGTTCAGCCGTTCTTGAGTTATAAATAGTGTAACTAACACGACTTTCTTTTATATATATAGATTATTTATAAGTGCTTTCTTGAAGCCCATATAAATAAAGATATTATGAGTTCGAATTTGAATTTAAATAAATCATTTAGCTGTAAGGCCATACTTAAGTTATTCCAAGAGATCAATAGTTAAAGTAATAATTACTTTAGGACACTTATTTAGACTGGCTCGACGCATTCGGTGGTGACCCTGTCTTATGCGCCAAGAGTTGTGGGTTCGATCCCCACCCAGGACAAGCATTCGTGTGTTGAATACTTGTGTTTGTTCTGTGTCTTGTTAATTTAAATCCAATATTTAAGTATATATTTGTTATAATACCTACCACTGATATTCGCAACACAAGTGCTTAAGCTACTTACCACGGTGTCAGATCAATGTATGTGACGTTGTTTGATATTTATATATAAAACGTTAAAGATTTTTAATATTGATATGCATCACTATAAGATGCTGTTAATTATTACGTAACAACTTAATGCTTCGAGTACGGAGATTCCAGACACAATTGATTTTCAATTGTTATGGACCACGATCGCGGTCTTAGGGACTGGACGTATTAAGACAGAAAGTCACTTAAGTAGAGACTGAATATATTAATAACCGACTCGGTATTACATGGATCTCACAACTTTTTACCGTAGAACAACTGAATTGCGAGACTTGGTTTTTTTGACAAGTATTATAATTATTTCGGAACTATTATTGCGTTATAATTACTTATTTTATATCTTTAAAATAATTGTTATTTAATGTGTGCCTGGTGTCATACTTAAAATGTTGCTACATAGCTGCATATAGCAAGTACGTTATGTAGCTAACATTACGTCACGAAGCTACGGCGTAGTCGTAGTCCATACGTAGTAACCGTAGCCTGTAGTCTCCGAAGGGGTAGGAAGACTCCGAAGAGCAACGACAGTCCTTCTTTTTTGACAAGCTCGGTTGCGCATTCGGTAGTGACCCTGCCCCATGAGCCAAGAGTTGTGGGTTCGATCCCAACCCACGACAAATATTCGTGTGTTGAATACTTGTGTTTGTTCTGTGTCTGGGTGTTAATATCTAATATTTAAGTATACCTATATTTGTAATACCACTGTTGTTTCTGATATCCGTAACACAAGTGCTTTTAAGCTACTTACCTCGGAGTCAGATCAATGTGTGTGATGTAGTCTGATATTTATTATTCTGATATATTTTTCACTAGTCCGTATAACAGCTATTAATTTACTGTGTCAGTTTTGCTCCCTCAGGCACGTCAACGCGATTTATAACGCAACAAATGTGCTGTGCGCCGGCGCGCATGCGTGGGCGCATTAAACGGATACCTTATGAATGAACGAAGAAGATTAGTGAACAGTTTGTGATGTCGATGGGTTCCGTAGTTATTTTTGTGGGGAATTGGCAATAATCTTGTTACTTTTTGAAGATTTTTGTTTTAGTACTTTGCAATGTTTCTATATAGGTTTACTCTTTCAAAATTTTTCATTTCTATTTTATGACTTCCGATTGAAATTTATTTATTTAGGTACTCATTATCGATGGCAATATAATTTAAATTGGCAATATTCCATTTTATCATATTACTCTGTAATCGCCTATTACAGATATTTATATTTTGATTTTTATATTTACGGAATCCTTATATAAAATGGCAAATAGTTTAATATATTGACCAAACTCTAAATCCAATATCATGATCATAACCTCATACCTGTTTGTAAAAATCATACTTAGATTTGAAATATCCAGAGGAATGTGGCTGGGTTTGAACCAATAGATACCTACATACATACATAACATCACGCCCATAATCCCCGAAGGGGTAAGCAGAGTCAAAGGGGCAGCAGGCCCCTTTAACCACAATCAGTCAACAATAAAACTGGGCTGGGCTAGATGAAAAATTGTGAATAATTAGTGACAAGTGGCTAGCTCGTCGCCTACACAATCACATACCCAAAACCCGATATACCATTAGTCGCCTTTTACGACATGCTAGGCAAGAACCACAGTTGGCACATTCATTTTAAGTCCCAGACCAACATAGGATAAGTCGATAGACAATAGATACCTATCGCTATATGAGATTATGAGATTCGCATATCCTGACCATTGATTTATCATTTCTCTCACTTAGCTTTATCATCATCTTCCTAGCGTTATGTCCCGTGCTTAGACAGGGTCCGCTTAGACCATGATCCAGGATTTAGCGAGTTTAGTAATTACATTGAAGCGACTGCCGATCTGACCTTCGTAACCCTAATAGTAATAGGGAACCAGACAATTTTTGAATCATGGTTACAAACCCAAAATTGTTTGAATTTGCAGGTTTCCTCACGATGTTTTCCTTCACCATCGAGCTAGCGGTATAAATTTTATACACTTAGCTTTATACGGAACTCTAAAATGTAAAGGAAACCTCTACCGAACGCGAGCAGGCGGATAATCGCTAATTGTGCAAACACCCGCTCTACGTAGAGTTCGCTTCGCGGAACAGACGTGTCGAAATAATTTTGTTTTTGTAGCGTCCTCGATTGGTAGAGTTCCCAGTAGATATAGTGTTGTGTTTCTGCGAATCCCGGATTTTGTATGAAATAAATTAATAAGAAATACTTAAAATAAAAATACGAAATGATTTTTCGTTTAATTTGATAAGGACTTTTAAAATGTAGACAGTAGATATTTCCATTTGTTCATCATTTGACCGGCTAGATGGCGCATTCGGTAGTGACTCTGCCCTATGCGCCACGAGTTGTGGGTTTGATCCCCACCCAGGACAAACATTCGTGTGATGACATACATTTACAAATGGGTGTTCTTTTGGAAAATCCACACAAGTCGTAACCAATATTTTATTCAAATTCAAATTTAAATTCAAAATCTCTTTATTTATAGATACAGGCTTCAAAAAAGCACTTATAAATAGTCGATATGACCAGAAAAGAAAACATTACTACCATTATTGGTTTCGAGAGCTTCATTAAGTTTAGTCATTGAAATAAGCTACTTCTGATAGTACCTATGGTACCTAACTTAATTTTTTTTAACATGATGTTAAATTTTTAAAACTGGTCAATACAATAAAAATAATTTTATGTTTAATATTTTACTTAATTTATCCAGTCATGAATAATAAAACCAAGTTGTGTACGTTAATATATTCAAATACAACACAAAATCTATATAAATAAAACAAAGTCGTGTTTGTTACACCACTTATAAGTCGAGAACGGCTGAACCGATTTACGTTGTTATTGATTTGTTGGATTTGTCTTCGTCCAGAATAACAGAATAACTATTAAAAACATTGAAAAATTGACGATAAAACAAAATAAAAGCAAAAGTATTTTCTCATATAAAACGGTGGGATTAGTATCTGTCAATGTTAAATGTCAATTACTGGGCGATACGAAGTTCGCCGGGACAGCTAGTATTCAATTAGAACTTTGTTTATTTTTCCATTCTTTGCATTTGCATACAATACCGCCGTATTTATCTCTAAACGTTTTTATTATTCACAATCGATTCAAATAATATCAAACGCACAAATTGGTAGTCACATGTCAAACCGCCTCGACAGTACCACAATAGATATTAAAATAACAAATAAATATATCCCCAAATCCTTTCATACTATCTCCCACGCAAAACGAAAAAATATCTAAAAATTGTATACTACACTCTATTGCTAGTTCGATAAGGTTGAGTTCTTCATGTTTGTTACATTTGTAAACGCAATGAGTTTATAATAAAAACGCATTTCGGTCGATTCCGCAATAGTTATCCAACAATAAGTAATTGATATCCACTGAATGGTTTCAAATGACGGTTCGCCCAGAATACTTTGACCCTGAAAGCCCCCGTTTTATTGAAAAAAAGCTAGAAATTCTCTAAGAGCGGCGAGAAACGAGGGGCCTCAAATTATTGGTTGGTAGTTTTACCTGCCATTATATCAAAATTTTCATTGAGTGCTTTTTTTTTGTTTTTTTTTTTGTACAATTAAAATTAAATTGCGGTTTGAATGCCACAGCTGAGCTCTGAAGTATTGGATGACAAAATCTTTGTTCGAATCGCAGCAACAATAACCCGTTTAGCATTTTTTTTTTAGTTTAAACAATTGACGTGACTAGATCTAGTTTTTTGCGGTTTTATCGTTAGATCTAGGGAGGAAATTGATGGTAAAGGGTAGTTTTTGAAGCTTAAAGTAAGAAATGCAACCTGTAATAGAAAATGTCGACGAAAGTCGGGGTTTAGAAAGTGCATCCTGCAATTTAGGAGTTCCTGTTTCCTTTTTATTCATCATCTTCCTAACGTTATGTCCCGTACTTAGACGGGGTCCGCTTAGACCATGATTCCGGATTTAGCGAGTCTGGTAATTACATTGAAGCGACTCCCGATCTGACCTTCGTAACCCTAAGATCATGGTTACAAATTCAAAGTTGTTTAAATTTTCAGTTTTCATCACGATGTTTTCCCTTACCGCCGACCTAGTCGTATAAATACGTACATAGATTTGAAAAATCCAGAGGTACGTGCCGGGTTAGAACCCGTACTCCTCGGTTAAGAGGCGCGTGTTCTCACGATTGAGCTACCAACGCTCCAGTTTCCTTTTTATTGTTGCACTAATATTTTGTTCATCTGTACTTAATCAGGTAAAATATTTACATACATAACATCACGCGATGTTATGTATGTATGTATGTATTCAATAATTATTATAATTTGGTTGCGCTAACAAACGATCTGGCCGTTCCTCTGACTCTAACTGTTCTTCGGGGATTACGGGCCCGACAGTATGGATAATTCAGAGTTCTGTAATCAGTCTACTCTCCGCATCCTGTGGAGAATTAATAAGCAATAAGTAAGATCACTCACCTTATAAAGAAAAACGACAAACTTGCTTATTATAGGGATGATGACTGCATTAAAAAACTATAATTCTATTTAGTCCGTCAGTTTGATTATACAAAAATACTAGACACATATTTTTCGCTTTACCAAGTGAACAAAAAATCACAAACATAAGAGCATCAAGTTTTGGAGTGGGGGCTTGCGACGTCACTAATTTGTAAAAATTGTACGAAAGCGTGACGTCACGCGCAACTTGAATGCATTGTATCTTCGTCAATGTTTGTTTGACAAATAAAAATAATATAAGTGTCTAATACTTTTTATAATCTATTAATTACGTATATTAATAAATTGGCATTTACATCTGTACAAAATCAATAACCAATAGCATAACGGTTACTCGTACACCCCGAGTATTCGTCAATTACTTCCCAATAATTATACCAGTATACACTACAATAGCGATATTATAGTACGAGAGCCGAACGTACAATAGTCGCCACACGAAAGCAATCGAGTGAGCGAGAGCTCTAGAAAATGCTTGACTAATTGTTTTATTGTTCGCTTTAGTTCATTGTTCATTTTAAAATATTTGTATTTACTATAGCTGTTGATTATGTAACTCGCCACTCCGTTCATCAAACATTTTTGAAAAAATAATTTGTTTTGTTTTCTATAGTTAATTTGGTCACTGTAAAATAATGTCTGATGGTATTGGTAATACCTATTCTACAAATAAAAAAATAGGGGTGTCCAAAAATAGGTTTGTAAACAGGAAATAAAGTTAAGTGATCGTTACACATTGACAACTATCAGAATGTAATTCTAGAATAGCTCTTCAGTTAGCAGGAGAGCTAATATACGTACATTCATATCGTTCTGGCAATCTCTATAGGATTACGCAGAGCCTAACAAGCCCCGAGCACCTTTATCACTAAAATTTTTAATTTTTTAATAAACTTTAATTAAGGTTGTATGAAATGTTGCAAATTTTGTATGTTATCAAAACTTATCCATATCATGCGAAGGGCCGTCGTTAACTATTTAGCTACCACAGCATTTCGAGGCAGATCTTGCCAATACACCATTAATATTACTTAAAACAGCTCGAATTACCAGGAGCCCCCTAAGCAATTGTTAATTGTTTCCCAATCATTACACCGGTGTTTCTAACAATAGCAACAATAGTCCAAGAGGCGGACGCACAAAGCGTCGCCGCACGACACCGACTCACTGACTGACTGAGTACACTACAAAGTACTCGACTAATTGTTTTATTATTCTCTTTATTCACTATTGGAAGTATTAGCGACCCTCAGTTATTAAAACTTGCACTCAATACGTTTGGAACACCCATTGCTACTAAGTTTTGTTCAAATTTGACATTTACCGCGGTGGAAATAAATAAGGTTTTTTTTATATACGTTCAGTGGTTGATATTTTAAGTGGTTGCATTGTTATTGAGGGCGGAGCGGTGTTCTCAACTTAGTAATTAGTGGGTGGAGTCGTTAACTTAATTTGTAAATGGACTGATTGTATTGTAAAATGGTGCATGTTGTATGCATTCGCATGTTTGGACTTTTATTATATGTAAAGGATTTACGAGGATATTTATTAGTGTATGTGAAGGGTGCTCGCATATGGACCAAATTAAGCATGTACATGATTTGAGCATCCCATGTTGGTCGGGGACTAAAAAAGAATGTGCCAACTGTGTCTCTTGCTTAGCATGTCGTAAAAGGCGACTAATGGTATAACTAAAAATGGGTATTGAAAATCTGAGAACGGGGCGTTACGAAGTGCGCCGGGTCAGCTAGTATGTATTATAAATATATTTAATGTTTAATTTCCGTAGATATAGATACTTATAGAAATATTTTCGAATTCAACGTGTTAAAGACGACAAAATTGATGATAACGATCATGTTTTTATTGGCCAATATAACTAATAACTGAACAGGTTAATAAATATCCGACCACATCACATACATTGATCTGACTCCGAGGTAAGTAGCTTAAGCACTTGTGTTACGGATATCAGAAACAACAGTGGTATTACAAATATATACTTAAATATTGGACATTAAAACACAGACACAGAACAAACACAAGTATTCATCAAACGAATAGAATAGAATAGAAATATCTTTATTCATGTAGGCTCCACAAAAGCACTTATGAATAGTCATAATAATACAAAATAAACATTCTACCGCCAGGTTCGGAATGTTTGTCCTGGGTGGGAATCGAACCCACAACTCTTGGCGCATGGGGCAGGGTCAGTACCGAATGTTTGTCCTGGGTGGGAATCGAACCCACAACTCTTGGCGCATGGGGCAGGGTCAGTACTGAATGTTTGTCCTGGGTGGGAATCGAACCCACAACTCTTGGCGCATGGGGCAGGGTCAGTACCGAATGTTTGTCCTGGGTGGGAATCAAACCCACAACTCTTGGCGCATGGGGCAGGGTCAGTACCGAATGCGCCATCGAGCCAGTTAAATGAATTTAATGTATCTTACATATAATTATTTTCACCTGTTCAGTTCAACAAATATCAATTCCGCATCATTGCTTTCATAAAGCCAAAACTCACGGTGATCTACCCCAAGATAAACACGCACCAGCCAATCTAACTCGCCTCAATACAAACCCTTCAAGAGGGCGAAGTATGCATCCCTTAGATACCTTTCTAAAGTAAACTGTATCCGTGGGACAAACACCACAAAGGGATGAAAGAATTACAATGAAAAAATGTAAACGAGGCCACCTGAGGATATTATCTTTAGCTGTTATTTTTGCGTGGGAGTTGCCGGGAGGTTGATAGTTTGCCCTTTTTAGGGATCCGTTGTCAAATAATAGAACCAAATAAGAATGGCTGATTACGTTACTAAACTCTATATACATACATAACATCGCGCCCATAATCCCCGAAGGGGTAGGCAGAGTCGAAGGGGCAGCAGGCCACCAACCACATTCAGCCAAAAATAAAGCCGGGTTAGATGGAAAATTGTGAAAAAGCAGTGACAAGCGGCTAACCTGTCGCCTACACAATCACACGCCCAAAACCCGATATACCATTAGTCGCCTTTTACGACATGCTAGGCAAGAACCACAGTTGGCATATTCTTTTTAAGTCCCAGACCAACATGGGACAGTGGGCTGGGTTGGAGGCAAATGTGTCATAGACGTTTATGATTAGCGATGTCTATATTTACGTCTAATCGTTGTTTTTTCTATAGCAGTGGTTCCCAAACAGTGGTCCACGGACCACCGATGGTCCGCAAGACTTATCAATTAGTCCGCGGAAGACCTAAATTGTTACATATAGATTTAAATTAAAAAAAGCTTATTTTAAAGTTAACACGGTTAATTTTCGACCTAGTAGTCCCTGATAACAATAACGAAATAAAGGTTCGCCAGTTCGATCCCGTTAGGATTTCTTACATACAATAGTATTCAATACAAAATATTTAGTACGATGCATGATATATATAAGTATGTCATGAATATGTCTATACTTATATTATAAAGAGGAAACATTTGTATTTTTGTATGTGTGTATGTTTGTAATGAATAAACTCAAAAACTTCTGAGCCGATTTCAAAAATTCTTTCACCATTGGAAAGCTATATTATCCGGAAGTAACATAGGCTATATTTCATCCCCATATTCCTACAGGAACGGGAACTATGAAGGTGACACCGCGGGGCGCCGCTATCTTACTATATATATAAAGCTAAATTACCACTCACTCACTCACTCACTGATTGGGGTGTTTTTGCGGTGTGAAGGGGGTGGTTTAGCACTTTTTGATGTATGGGGGGTGGGTTTAGATTTTTAATCGACGCAGCTTTTTCTTGTTTTTTTTTTTAAATTCAAGATGGCCGCCGAGTATGGCTTAGTGGGGAGAAAAAAATGTAGGGGATGGGGGGGCAGTTTTAAATGTACTAGAAGCGTCCATGAGAATCGGGACTGAAAAAAAAATAAAATGTCAAAAAAACAAGATGGCGGCCGTGTAATTGCAGTTTGAAAATCCGATTTAGAGTCATTTTTGCGCAGTCTTACTAAAGAGACGCGCATAGACAGTGGAAAACTTTCTTTTGACTTTTGTTGCGGGTATAGTCGACTCGACGACCCCATCCATAGATTATAGAAATTCAATATGGCGGCGGCGCAGGCGGCCATTTTGTCCCGAGAAAAAAATTGGCAGTTTTTGAAGGCGTTTTTCGGGTGGATGGCAACACTTTAGAGAATCGCTTGTAAGAAGGCTATGGTGGGGAATTTATTCAAGTATTACCATGTGTAGAAATTTCTACCAAATTCATGGTAGTTTTTAGGCCATGGTAGAAAATAAAAAAATTTAGATTTTCAAAAAATTGAGTATGCAGTTTTGTGGCAACCCCGACCCGCTTGGGCCTTTTGGTAGTTTTTTTGGAAAATTCTGGCAAGACTGGGAATTATCGGAAAAAAACGTTTTTTCGACATTGTCGTCTTCTAGGAGCCCTGTGGGTCAGAGGAAGCGTCGGAGGAAAAAACGAAAAATTAGGGTTTATGGGTTATACGATCCAGAATAAGGGAAAAATATGGGCATCACAAAATTCAAGATGGCGGACGCGCTGGCGGCCATTTTGTAAAACGTAAAATTTTCGAAAAAATTGTTTTTGATTTTTCGGGTAGATGGCAACATTTTACAGAATTGCGTTGTATGTGGCAGGGGTAGAAAATTTATTCAAGTGTTGCCATGCGTTTGAATTTCTACCAAATTCATGGTAGTTTTTGAGCCATTGTAGAAAATGGTAGGGAAGAAATTTTGACGTTTTGCAAAAAATCGAGTATGCAGATTTATGGCAACCTTGACCCACAATGGCCTCATGGTAGTTTTGTTAAAAAAATCTGGCAACACTGGCGACAGCTGACCAAAACATTTTTTCGACATGGTCATTTTCCAAACTCTCTCTGGGTCCGAGGACGCACGGGAGAATAAAACGAAAAATGTGGGTTGGTGGGGTATACGACCCAAAATATGGGAAAAATATGGGCATTCGGAAATTCAAGATGGCGGACGCGCTAGCGGCCATTTTGTGAAAATTTTACTTTTTCGAAATTTTTTTTTTAATTTTTCGGTCAGATGGCGACACTTTAGCGTTTCCTAATGTACTAGGCAGATGTGTGCCTGGTTAAGATGTGTTGCCAAGTGAAAAAAAAAATCAATAGTTTTTGGTAGTTTTCGAGATATGGCCCAAAAAGGTCGAAAGTAGAAATAACGAATTTTCGGTGAATTCATTGCCAGGTACCTAGAGAGCGGGTCCATTAAAATGACATTTGACTATTTTTATCTCATTCGCATGGCAACACTCGGAGCGGCGGGGAGATGAATTCCGAAGGCATGGTCTACTTCCAGAGGCTCTGGAGGACTCATTATACGTTGGAGCGAAAAAGTAAAAATGCAGTTCGATGTGGTATATAACGTAGAATGCCTAAAAAATACTGGCTTCAAAAAAATAAAAATGGCGGACCAAGTGGCGGCCATTTTGTAAAAATGTGAATTTTTCAGAATTTTCAAAGTGGTTTTTGGGGCAGTTGCAGTTAGCAAAGCTAAATTTTTATAATGACCTTTGTTGTAGAGCCTTATAAGACCTATCGACTGGTTAAAATTGTTTCCCAAATTTCGGGGTAATTTTCGAGATTTACCCTGAAATGTAAAAACTCGAAATAACGACTTGTAGCAGAAAAAAAGTATGAGGATCTGTCAAAAGTGGTCATTTATTTTCATTTTGATCCAATTTTGGAAAATAAATCAACAGTCAAAAGAAAAAAATGAAAAACTCCATGTCATGTTGGTATTCGATTTTCCCATACATTTTGTACTGGAGCCGACCGCAACGATAAGTTTGTACGATTTTGTATGGGGAAACGGTTGCATAGTATTGCGGTACTGTCTTTATCATATAAAATGACTATGTAACTTTGCGTGGGCATAGGCGGAGCGCCGCGTAGGGCGAAGCCCGGAGCGGCCAAACAATTAATGATGTTATTTCGCGAAGTTGAAGGCGGAGCGCCGCGTAGGGCGAAGCCCGGAGCGGCCAAACAATTAATGATGTTATTTTGCGAAGTTGAAGGCGGAGCGCCGCGTAGGGCGAAGCCCGGAGCGGCCAAACAAGTGATGTTATATTACGAATGCATAGGCGGAGCGCCGAGTAGGGTGAAGCCCCGAGCGGCCAAACAATTAATATATTTTTGCGAAGCCATATGCGGAGCGCCGCGTAGGGCGAAGCCCGGAGCGGCCAATTCAGTTATGCTATTACGCAAATCCTTAGGCGGAGCGCCGCGTCGGGCGAAGCCCGGAGCGGCCAAACAGTTATGTATTAGTTCGATGTTATAGAGGCACAGCCCGGAGCGGCAAACATATAATGTGATTTTGCAAAGACATAGGCGGAGCGCCGCGTAGGGCGAAGCCCGGAGCGGCCAATTTAGTTATCTTATTCTGCAACTGCTTAGGCGGAGCGCCGCGTAGGGCGAAGCCCGGAGCGGCCAATTAAGTGATGTACTTTTGCAAAGTCATAGGCGGAGCGCTGCGTAGGGCGCAGCCCGAAGCGGCCAAACAAATGATGCAATCCCGCAAATCCATAGGCAGAGCGCCGCGTAGGGCGCAGCCCGGAGCGGCCAAACAAATGATATGATTCTGCAAAGTCACAGGCGGAGCGCCGCGTAGGGCGAAGCCCGGAGCGGCCAAATAAATCATGTCATTTTGCACGACCACCGAAAGAAAGAAAGCCGAAGGCCTGGTTCTTTAGGACCCATTTGATGGAACATAGGGCATCAAAAAAAGAATAAGAACGCCTTTGCGAACGGTCCAACCCAGCCATGTAATCTAAGCGAGGCCGCAGGCCGAGCTGCGTATCGCGAGGCCGAAGGCCGAGCTCCGCGTAGGGCGAAGCCCGGAGCGTCCCCCTCCGCCTCGCAGAGCTGGGTTTTGGCAAGCACACGCGCAGCGTGTGCGCCAAAAGCTAGTTATTTCATATAAAGATATACGGAACTTTTCCCTACGTTGATAAAAACTAACTTACCACCAAGCAAAACCGGGCGTGTGGCAGAATGATTGCCTCCTCCTCTTCACAATACGGAAAGAAAGAGAGGTAGCTACTAGTTACTTATCGCGCGATCTCATTGTGGGCAAGTGGTGGCAGCTTCTGTTTGCTATCTTTTCGCCATAGTTATATTTTTGATGTTATCGTTCCGATCGGGCTCCCCTTGTGGCGTAATCTGCGCTTGACAATGGTTTGATAGTTTGTTCGCCTTTATAGTTACAAGTGGATGTTTTTTGTTGATTGCGATAGATTACAGTTGTGGGAGATTGTGAGTGTAATGTTTGTTACAGAGTGTGGAATTAAGCTTTTTTCAATGGGTCGTTCTAAAGTTTGGGAATATGATTTGAGCGGTTATTTGGTAGTAAGTACAGAACATTTTTCACGTTGACATTCTTCGTTTGCTGGTATTGCATTCAATTAAGAATCTTTCTTATTCTTACCGTGTATCTTCTTTTCTCATAAAAATGGATAAAGTCTAAATAGGCATTGTCATTTCTTACCCTTTATAACTCTATGATATAATCCCTGAAAGCTACATGGGAAAAGATAGGAACCAATCCGAGTAAGAGTTGGTCAGCAAGTAAAAATCAAGCCAATCAGCGTTAAGAATGTTCAATGTTACAAAGGCAACTCGCGTTTTCGCAAAAAACCTAACATTTTTCAGTAAGATATAAAAATATAATCACCATTGTCTAATTATCCGTGTTTTCGCAAAATCCCTAGAATTTTCGCGAAAATTCAAATTATCAAATCATACTACGACATAGATATATAAGGTGTTTAAGGTTGTAATCTTATCCGCTGAGCTGCTATTCTCACAATAAAATGGTTTAAGAGCCGTTATACGTTAATTACACATCACGATCACACACTGCCCTTCAATAGAAATGTTTAACCCGACTCCATTGTCTAACATTCAACATTAAACCCTTAACTGACGTCTTTACCTCAAAAACAATGTCTCACATATTCCACATTCGACATACACGGCTTTTGGTTGAGTTCTCGAACAATAGTTGAGTTGAGTTGAGAGTTCGTTAAGAAACAATGCTGTTGAGCTCATCGCAGCATGACATCTCTTTGATGGCTCGGCAGTCGGCACAGTAGCGCGCGGACAATGGGCGGGTGAGTTCGTTGGAAGAACTGGCAAGTTTGAATTTGGAAAAGGAATTTCGAAAAAAATTATTGTAATCCGGTAAAAAAAAACCATTAAAAATGTAGCTCCACGTTGGTCTGGGACTTCAAAATAATGCGCCAACTGCGTTCCTTGTCTAGCAAATCGTAAAAGGCGACTAATGGTATATCGGGTTTTAGGTGTGTGATTGTGTAAGCGACGAGCTAGCCACTTGTCAATACTTTTCAAACTTTCCATCTAACCCAGCCAAGTTTTATTTTGTTGGTGGAATGGTTAGGCTATCTGTGCTTTTGACTCTGCCTACCCCTTCGGTATTAACGGGTGTGATAATATGTATAATCGAAGAATTAATCACAATTCAAGTAATATTAATAGAAACGGAACGGAACTAAAATTTATGGAGACATGGAAACTTCATCGTAAATCTCACACAAACGGAGTGTCCTATAGATAGACGACTAAGCGCTCTATACTTTGACGCCATCATCGAATATCTCTCTAATTTATATCTTTAAAGCTATATAACTTAACAAAAAAGACTAAGATACAATAATCCCCAAGCTTCTTTACATGAATCCTCTATACAAAATATTTCCAGCGTCTTTTCTAATATGCATCATCTTCCATATATTCCACCTATGAAATCTTCCTAGTGTTATGTCCCGTGCTTAGGCGGGATCCGCTTAGACCATGATCCAGGATTTAGCGAGTCTAGTAATTACGTTGAAGCGACTGCCGATCTGACCTTCGTATGACAATTTGTGGATCAATGTTACAAATCCAAAGTTGTTTGAATGCAGGTTTCATATTACATACATCGCCGAGCTAGTGGTACAAATACGTCAATAAATTTGAAAAATCCAGAGGTACGTGTTCGGATTTGAATCCGCACCACTCGGTAATGAGGCGCGTGTCTTTATCATTGAGCTACGTTAAAAGGAATACATAGAGCTTAATAAACCTATGTATAGTTGACCTTACACCTTTATATACTTGCGTAGTGTCGGGCAGGGCGCGGGGGCCGGGGTGGGCGCGGGGAGGGGGCTGGTGGGGTTATCGTGTTTCGATTAATTCGCAATACTTGTGGCTCGCGCCCTTATACATTTTATATTCAGGACCCGATGGTGCTTGGAAACTATGGAGAAGGCTCTTTTGTGAGTTAGCAAACATTTTAGCATGTGACGAAAATTTCGTTTGTATTACCAAGTGGAGATTTTAAGTTCCAATATAAGTAGAGTTTTAATTTTGTGAAGGCACCTGAAAACAGCTTGATGTTGTTCTGTGCAGACATAAACTGTCATAGAGTTTACTGTATTGTTGATCGAATTAACGAAAGAAGCCTGAAATTAATTGATATAATTGATGAACATGCCCTCCTTAGATCTTTCGAGCAGCTAGACTCTTGAAGGTTTGTGTATTTCACACTTTAAAACATTGTTCACGACAATCATTACCCACCAGTAAAGAAGTTACTGCCAGGCCCCAGCATTTATGAATACGCTTATACATACATAACCTACACAGAAACATCCCAAAATCTTTATTATTTATTCCATAAACCTCAGAGGAAAGCGCTTTACGTTGCCAATAACCTAGTTATGGGAATTTTGTTGTAGCACATATCCCATTGTCACTGCTTTTGAGAGCTTTCCATCTAACTCATTTCTTTTTTTATTTTATTTTATGGCTTCTTGAACCCCTGCCTAACTCTGCGATCGTGATGATTCTGATATTTATATGATACTAGCTGGCGAGGCGCACTTCGTAACGCCCCGTTCTCGGATTTTCAATACTATATTTTTTTTATTTACAGCGCAACTTTTTTATTTTTTTCTTTCATAAGAACCTTTAATGACAAAAACAAACACAACTAAAAAATAATTAGCGGAATCGGTAAAGCCGTTCTCAAGTTATAGCTTTGGGGTGGACCACCCTTAACATTTAGGGGTATGAAAAATAGATGTTGGCCGATTCTCAGACCTACCCGATAAGCATACAAAATTTTAACAAAATTGGTTCAGCCGTTTCGGAGGAGTTTGGTAACAAACACTGCGACACGAGAATTTTATAGATTAGAAGAAGATGTTGGTTGCCGTGAACCAGAAAAGAGTCTGTCTCCTCACCGCGCGACGCTCGGCGCTGTCACCGACACTCGCTCGGTAATTATTTTTATTATCGAGTCGGCGCTAAGCGAGTTGTTTTTGTTTGCGCTGCCGCAAGTGGACTGATTTTAATTAATTTATTGTTTTTTTTTATTCGCTACTCGCGTTTGACACTTGATTGATGAGATGCAATGTTGAGTTGATCTCAGTTTGCGTTTGTTTATGGATACGAGTAGTGGTTGTTGAATGATTGGCAATGGGGTGAATATAGTGAAATATAATATGATATAGTTTATTTGCTTTAAATATGATCTTACAAAGATAAAAAAATATATATATATCCCACAACATGATATACATTGATCTGACACCGAGGCTTACCTCGGTGTCAGATTAAGCACTTGTGTTACGGATATCAGAATCAACAGTGGTATTACAAATATATACTTAAATACTATACTAGATATTAACACCCAGACACAGAACAAACACAAGTATTCATCACACGAATTATTATCCTAGGTGGGGATCGAACCCACAACTCTTGGCGCATGGGGCAGGGTCACTACCGAATGAGCCATCGAGCCAGTCAAAAGCTTAAAACCTATTAAGCAATAAATTTACATGTTGGAAAGAAACATAGTATAACAAATTATAAGAATATTTATTTAGGCATTATATAGCATTGTATTGTATTGATCAATGGTCCTATTTACTTATTAACTAACTGATCCGGCGCACTTCGTAACGCCCCGTTCTCGGATTTCCAATACCCATTTTTTTCCGTGGAACTGTTTTATTTTTTTCTTTCATAAGGACCTTCACCTGATTATAACAAACACAACTAAAAAAGAACTAGCTAAATCGGCTCAGCTGTTCTTGAGATTTGCGCTTAGCAACACATTCAGCGATTATTACAAATTATATTAAATAGTATTACTTAAAACCACGGACTTACGGATAGATTTTTAAAATCTGTGTAATCGGTGTATTTATATTACTAGCTCGATGGAGAGGGAAAACATAGTAAGGAGCCTTGCACTTTAAACTAGCTATACATGTGAAAAATGATCCAATTTGTCTGGTTCCCGTGTACAACTGATATTGTTAAGAAGGTCAGGTGGCAGTATCTTCAATATAATAACCAGACTGGCTCAATTCAGGGTACTTAACATTCGAAGAAAGTATATCATTATCTACCTGCATATGCAGAGGCGGACTAACCGGGGGGCCTCTGGTCCTGGGGGGCCTCATATTATGTCTCCAAGTACTCGTCATCCAAACAATGGAACATAAAACCCCCCTTCCCCCCCCCCCCCCCTCGCAATTTCGGGCAAGCAACTCTGCTCGTATTCCTACTAGGGGCCTCGAACAGCTCTTTGTCGCCCCAGCCCTAAAACAGGTTTAGTCCGCACTTGCCTCAATGATGATATATTTCCACTTTGACTGCCCGTTGGTCGAGTGGTCAGACCCTGGCCACGAAACCGAAGGTTGTGGGTTCGAATCCCACTAGGGGAAAATGTATCGTGTGATGAACATGGATTTATGTACTCGAGTCATGGATGTTTATAAACGTATCTAAGTATGTCTATCCGTTCACCTAGTATCCATAGCACAAGCATAAGCTTAGTTTGGGACTAGGGAATTGGTGTGTCAATCTGAAGAATTTATTTATTTACTTATCGTTAAAAAAACGTTACACAAACTGTATTAAAACATCCCCCTTTTTCGCAGTCGGTTAATCTGCTCCAACCCGCCCCCGATCGCTGTCTAAGAGCGAGTTCCGAAGCGAATTTTACAATTTTCCATCTGAATCCTCTCCAGCTAGGAAACTTGACACAAAGGTGTTCCATCCCTTTCGCACGCCACCTATTTCATACCTCCGTCTCTGTCTACAAAACTTATTGTAATAGTGGTAGTTAGTAAGAAGAAAGTATTGAGTTATAGCGCTTCTGGACGAGATTATGCAATAAGTAAGACATTCTGCTGATGTTTAATAGTGTTAACTGCTAATGCTGGTTCCTTATTTATAATATTACAATAATTTTCTTTGAGGGGATGACAGTGTTTTCAACATAGTAAAGATCTTTAGAAATACATTGTTCTATGTGTTAGAAGAGTGAAATAATAATAATAATATATTCTCTAGACTGTCACACTAATTCTCTAGTCCCAAACTAAGCTTATACTTGTACTATGGATACTAGGTAAACAGATAGACATACTTAAATACGTTTATAAACATCCATGACTCGAGTACCAATTTCCACGTTCATTACACGAAACATTTGCTTAGCGGAATACGAACCCGCGACCTTTTGTTTCGAAGCCAGGGTCTCAAACCACTCGACCAACGGGCCAGGTAAATGAAATGTATTTAAGATTATAAAATAGGCATGTTTTTTAATACATTGTCAGGAAGAAAATATCTTAGACGATTATTTTTCGCAATAAGTGAACACAGCCCTTGTGTAAGTCAGCACTGACGTAGTTGGTTCAGAAACACAGGGTGTGTGTTTCGCCGCACAGCTGTGTGGTTACGGCTCACACGCCCGGCGTGTGCACCCGCACCCGTGTAGTTAGAATTTCCAAGTTTAATATATTTTATTTCTTTCTCATTATAATTTTGATTATAAATAAAATAAATAAATATAAATATCAGACTACATCATATACATTGATCTGACTCCGAGGTAAGTAGCTACATCATATACATTGATCTGACTCCGAGGTAAGTAGCTACATCATATACATTGATCTGACTCCGAGGTAAGTAGCTACATCATATACATTGATCTGACTCCGAGGTAAGTAGCTTAAGCACTTGTGTAACGGATATCAGAAACAACAGTGGTATTACAAATATGTACCTACTTAAATATTGGATATTATCACCCAGACAATAGGATCTTGCATTTTGGAGGATGTAGTTCTAATTTCAAATAAAATCAAATCAAATCAAATAATTTATTGCTTCCATAATTTAGGTACGGTAATTTATATCCGGTTTCACCGGAAATGGTCTAATTTTTGTCCGGTTCCGGATGCTGGCACTATTTCCGGCTTGCAGCATTAACCGGCCCCCTGGTGTCATATGTTTCTGGCGTCTAGGTGAGGAACCGTAAAACAGGACATCGCTCAATTTCTAACCGGTTTCACCTAGTGTTTGCGATCAGGTGACGAATCGTACTTCTGGACAGATATTTGGTGATGCCCGGTTCGTCACCTGGACCAGCCCCAGCGATCGGACATCGTTAAATTCCCCAAATTTCTGTGGTAGCATGAACCGGTCCCGCCACGTTGCAACCCGCGGCGTCAGTGTCGCGCTCCACAAAGCCGCAATTTATCGCTCTTCGCCAGCTATTGTGCGGTTTAACACTTATAACGTGTAAGTCCGCGATTTATCGTCTGGATCCGGCTCGCACTTCACTTACAGCGCGGGTTAATGAAGCCGCGATAATGAATATGGTAAAGTTTCCGTTTTTGTTGTGGAGTTTCGGGAAAAAATTATTTACTTTTTTTAATAACACGTTTTTGGGAAGTGCAGTTGAAATTACGCATATTTTGCAAGGAATATTGGCAAAAAATACATAAACATTGAACGGACGGATCTGGTTAAGTAAGGAATTATCGGAAATAAATATTTATGCATTTAAATTTAGGTATTTAACAGCTTTCACACCTTTCTATTTAACCCAGCCCACTGTCCCATGTTTTTTTTATCTATTTATTTATTTTAGAATAACCAACATCTGTTTACAATAAAACATAAATGTAGGTAATACATCAACACATCAATAACAAACTGCAACAGACAATTACAGGCTAGTTCCACATGCACTATCAACTAGTTATAAAACCAACAACACTATCCTAATTTGCAGAAGTGGGAAGATTTTAATTTGGTCAAACTTTTGTTTTCAAGAACTGTACGACTGTTTTGTAAAACTTGCCATATGAATCATAATGCAAATCGACCATGTTAGTCTGGGATTAAAAAAGAATATGCCAACTGTGGTTCTTGCCTAGCATGTCGTAAAAGGCGACTAATAGTATATCGGGTTTTGGGTGTGTGATTGTGTAGGCGACAGGTTAGCCGCTTGTCACTGCTTTTTCACAATTTTTTTATCTAACCCAGCTCAGCTTTATTTTTGGCTGAATGTGCTTGAACGGGCATGCTGCCCCTTTGACTCTGACGACCCCTTCGGGGACTATGGGCGTGATGTTATGTATGTATGTATGGTATTTAACAATCCTAATAAGAATAAAGCCAAAAGAAGGGTTAAATACGAAATGTCCGAAGAGGTCAACAAGAACAAGCAAGCCCGTTAAATCACTTTTAGTCAAAAATTTCATTGGATGTGGATAGATGGAACACAATCTCAGACCAAATTCCCAATAGAGAAAATACTTAACCGTATTTTACGACATTTAGGCAAGGAACATAATTGACATTTTATTCGCAAGTCTCCGACCAACATGAATGTACATCATCAGAATAAAATGAAAGCAATTAATAAAAATAATTTGCATAAAACCACCCGATATTCTAACACTAAACTATCAAGTTAATGTTAACGAACCAACTTAATATTTTTTTGCAACTAAACTTTTTTTTATCAATCGTAACACCAACAGATTCCCACGCAATTAAATTCAAATCGTAAACAATTATCGCCCCTGCGTTCAAAAACCAACAAACAATGCGGCAAACCGTTTAGCCGCGCGACAATAGAGCGCGCGCCATCTTGGGACCGGCGCGTGCGCGTAATCTTTGACCGATTTTAAACTTCGAACCGCGTTCACATGGCGAGATTTTTTTTAAACGACGTACTTAATAGTTGATAGTAATAATGTTTATTTATTTCGCATTAATGTGGAATTTTATACTCGCCCCCAGTTCTTTTATGGATGAAAGTATCTGGTAACCTTGTCTGTACCACCGGCATCTTTTATACTCTACCTGTGCAAGAACCGTATTGTTTTTTTTTGGAAAATTTTACGGGCTCTGCACTGCAGGAAAAATTCCTTTGGTTTCATTTGCACAATATCTATACAGAAAAGTTTAGTTAAATAGGGTCTGAAAAGTAAAAATCTTCTATTACCTGAAACTTGTGTTAGGATGAACACTTTACTATTGAATCACCCCTGTTAAAACAACAAAACGAATATCTCAGTATCTGTGATTGTTTTTTTATTGATAATAAATATCTGACTACATCACATACATAGATCTGACTCCGAGGTAAGTAGCACTTGTGTTACGGATTTCAGAATCAACAGTGGTATTACAAATATATAGATACTTTAATATTGGACACAGAACTTATACAAGTATTCATCACACGAATATTTGTCCTGGGTGGGGATCGAACCCACAACTTTTGGTGCATGGGGCAGGGTCACTACCGAATGCGCTATCGAGCCAGTCATATATACTCATAATATTGTCTGACAAACTATGTCTGCGTAGGGAACATTGCATAGCTGCATGTGAACGCTTCGTGATGTGCAGCGGTCGCTAATCCGGCGCGTAACACAGATTTGAATGTCGTGCAAATGATTTGGGTTTCGATTAACTGGGCATATGCTAATGTGAATCGAATTGAAAGTGAAATGTATTTCCCGAGCGTGGTCATCTGTGACGTATTAATAAGGACTAGTGGTCGCCCAGTGGTCGAAATTCGACCATAATTCATTTAATTTTTTTATAAAGTTCTTACGCAATATTATTTAAATATAAACTTCAACTGTGTGAAATCGCACACTACTCCGTCCGCGGAATGTTCGTAAAAATGGGTACAAAGATTATGCTTCACGTATTAATTATATAGATTAAAGAAAAATATAAATACAAACTATAGTGTTAGCGATGGGGCCAATTGATATTTTTATTAATGATCTGTAACATAATTGATAATTTATGATCAGATTCAAAAGTAAGTAGCAGTTAGTTGTCCCATGCTGGTTTGTTTATGGGAGAAAAAGGATGCACCAGTTGGTACATCCTTTTTCTACATCATCGTACATCGTGTTTCTTAATTAGCATATCGTAAAAGGCGACTAATGGTGCATTTATTGTGTTTGTGATAATGGACATAGTATAAGAGCTAGCATTTTGTCACGATTTCCCCTGGCGAGAGTGATGGTTACCGTTAAGTCATATTTGTCATCATAATTGTTTACTGCATTAGTAGCTCGATGGCGCATTCGGTAGTGACCCCGACCCATGCTCCAAGAGTTGTAGGTTCGATCCCCACCCAGAACAAATATTCGTATGATGAATACTTGTGTTTATTCTGTGTCTGGGTATTAATATCCGATATTTAAGTATAATATTTGTAATACCACTGTTGTTTCTGATATCCGTAACACAAGTGCTTAAGCTGCTTACCTCGGAGTCAGACCAATGTATGTGATGTAGTCTGATACTATTAATTTATTTATTATTGGACTCAGGACTGCATTTCGCCGTGGACATCGAGCGGATACGAGCTCTTCTTGGTAGCGAGCCCGCACGTTCGTCTGAACGTTATCTTGAGACGCGCCACTGGTGATGAGCGCTGGACCGACGGCTTAGTGCTCTGTCTGTTCATCTCAATACATATATACATCAACGGAATCGATAAGTGGATACTATAGAACAGGAATGGCGAATCATTCGTTATACCGAATAATAAATAAGTAATAAATTCTCTAGACTGACACACCCATTCCCTAGTCCCAAACTAAGCTTATGCTTGTGCTATAGATACTAGGTAAACGGATAGACATACCTTAATACGTTTATAAACATCCATGACACGAGTACACGTTCATCACACGAAACGTTTGCCTCTAGCGGGATTCGAACCCGTAATCCTCGGTTTCGTGGCCAGGGTCTCTCACCACTCAACCATCGGACCAGTTGAATGGTATCATTGTTCTTTTTTGTAAAATTTACGATTTATGAGTGCTTTCTTGAGGCCTATCCATATAAAGATATTTTGTATTAGAATGCCTTAGACAGGTGGCGCATGGAAATGTTTGACTTGAATTTTCTGATGGAATCATCATCTTCCTAGCGTTATGTCCCGTGCTTAGACGGGGTCCGCTTAGACCATGATCCAGGATTTAGCGAGTCTGGTAATTACATTGAAGCGACTGCCGATCTGACCTTCGTAGCCCTAAGATAGGGGAACCAGACAATTTATTCGATCATGGTTACAAATCCAAAGTTGTTTAAATTTGCAGGTTTCATCACGATGTTTTCCCTCACCATCGAGCTAATGGTGTGAATACGTACATAGATTCGAAAAATTAAGAGGTACGTGCCCGGGTTTGAACCCACACTCCTCGGTTAAGAGGCGCGTGTCCTTACCATTGAGCTACCACCGTTCTAATTTTTTGATTTGAATATGTTGCCAATAATGTTTATGAATACATCATTGACAACTTAGCCGTAAATCATATGTGAGAAGCTAGCCTAATGCACACTTGCTCAACAGTACCAAGCCCGCAGGCTCTGTGTTATCTTGAGACGCGCCGCTGGCGATGAACGGTGGACCGAGAGCTTGCACCGTCTGTCCACCTCAGTACCGGACGGATGACGACGCAGACCGATAGGGGCATACTACAGAGCAGGTATGGTGTATCTTTGGCATGTACACGAAAATGTTTGAGATCCCAAATTCATTAAATAATAAATAAATAATAATGTCCTCCTAACCGATATCGGTTACGGCAGCCAATCTCAACGAGGATTAGCCATCTGCGCAGGAGATATTATAGTGCACAAGTGTGTGCGCTAACACAGGTGTACTCTCTATTCCTTCACTCTCATAGTCCGGTGAGACGGCAATTCGACATGACCGGAGAGAGGTTAGGCGCAGGACCAACGGCTTTACGTGCTTTCCGAGGCACTAAGTAATTTGGATATTGAAATACCCAGCCACAAATTTTTGGCCCGACCCGGGATTTGAACCCGGGATCCCTTGGTCCTTAGGCGGCGCATGCTACCACTAGACCAACGAGGCAGTCAAAATTCATTAAATAAGGATTGAGTTGACTGACTTGAAAATAAATAAACAACTTCTTCCCCTATTAAACGTTAACAGATATGCCGTAGAAAGAGGGTTTTTTGAATTAAAACATCAGATAGATGGCGTAACTGTGACGTACGGTCTTGTCACCCTCCTCATTGGTAAGTTTTCAGAAAAAGCTGACATGCTGTCAACAAAGAGCCAATAGTGACAGTGATAAGACCACAAGCCTCCTTCGTGCCATCTAGCGGTTTTTGTATTTTTGAAAAGCCTCATTGAGAACCTCCTCTTTTTTTTGAAGTCGGTTGAAAAGCCGACTGATGTCTCTACTGATGCTTTTTTGCCTAACAGTAGTGAAAGTAATTTACTGCCTATCTTGTTGAGGATCGCGGGAATGATAGTATCATCTTCTAACCGTTATGTCCCGTGCTTAAACGGGGCCCGCTTAGACCACGAACCAGGATTTAGCGAGTCTGGTAATTTCGTTGAAGCGACTGCTGATCTAACCTTCGTAACACTATGATTGGGAAACCAGACAATTGTTGGATCATGGTTACAAATCCACAGTTGTTTGAATTTGCAGGTTTTATCACGATGTTTTCCCACATCGCCGGTATAAATACGTGCATAGATTTGAAAAATCCAGAGAGGTTTGAACCTGCACCTCTCGGTTATGTGGCGCTACCACTGCTACTAAAAATAAAATTGGCCGTACGATCCCTAAATGTGGCCAAAACGTTCCTACAACGGTATCTGCACTAGGATGCACCCAAACTCATGTGTCGCTCAAACTTCTGGACTGCCCATATCGGCAACTCGATCACTCGCGTCTCAGTGATTGACTGATTGGGCACTAGCGATAGATTGAACTAGATCAGTGATTGAAATGCGGTGATGGAGGGGGACTGAAATGATCATGCCCCACTTGTGTTTTGAATGGTACCTTCACGAAAATTGGAGTTTTTATAAAACCAGTGATTTTCTGAGAAAAGTGTGACGTTAAAACGTAGCAGTTACATACTTAAGGTTCTCATTTCCTCGCTATTGGTCCAGAATCGAGTTATGAAGGACTTAAGCGGAGGCCACATGTCAACAATGGATGTCTTTGACTGATGATGGATTAAGTTACCGTACGTTCCTGTAAAGCTACTGCACTGTGGACACTCCACAAACTCATTTGTCGCTCAAGCTCCCCGACTGGCCATATCGTCATCTCGATCACGCGTCTCGTGCCGTGACGTCACAGCTGACAATGCGCTGCGGGCGCGGCCGCTTGTCGCGACGCGAGCGACGCGACACGCTTGAGGCTTCATCGGGTACTAGTTAGATTGAGTGACAGATGTGATTGAGCTAGATAAGTGACTGGGTAAATAGTGATGGCACTATTAGCTATTTTCCATAGGATAGGGAAACGAAATGAACAATTTTGGAAGTTAAAACATACATATTGTCCCATGTTGGTCTGGGACTTGGCCCATGTTCATCTGGGACAAAAAAAAGAATGTGCCAACTGTGGTTCTTGCCTAGCATGTCGTAAAAGGCGACTAATGGTTTATCGGGTTTTGGGTGTGTGATTGTGTAGGCGACAGGTTAGCCGCTTGTCACTGCTTTTTCACAATTTTCCATCTAACCCAGCCCGACTTTATTTTTGGCTGAATGTGGTTGAAGGGGCATGCTGCCCCTTTGACTCTGCCTACTTCTTCGAGGATTATAGGCGTGATGTTATGTATGTAAAACATACATACATACTAACATATCGTTACGCCCGCAGTCCGCATCGGTAGACAGAGTTTAGAAAGCAATTATTGTTAGATATTTTATATTGTACATATGTCACTTGCCTGTATATTAATTTTATTCTATTGATACTGCAAAATTTTAATGAGGGTTTTCAAAAATACAAAAACCGCTAGGTGGCACGAGGGAGTCTCGTGGTCTTATCACTGTCACTATTGACTCATTGTTGACAGCATGTCAGTCTGTTCTGACAACTAACCAATGAGGAGGGTGACAAGACCGCACGTCACAGTTACGCCATCTTTCGGATGTTTTATTTCAAAAAACCCAGATTAAACACACGCCCACCTCCCACACTGGTGCGGCAAAATCAGCGTCATGTCGCCACAACGACATGACAAATGCTGAGTGGCTACCATTTTGGCTGCATATCATAAACTTTTTGCTATAAAATTTTGTTAATATTTGTTTCAGATTAAATTTTATGCACCAAATAAATCAGTTTTCTTTCTTTTCTTTCTTCCGTTCAATAAATCCTTCTTAAGGCATCGAACTATTATTACTAGCGTATGGAACTGACGCAGCGAACAAGTTTTTTGCGCCGTGTGTTGTTGCCGATCGGCAACAACTCGTTTAGTCACTCGCCTACGTTCACGCGTAAGCACCATGAAATTCACGGCGTTTACGACGTTTTGGTCGCGAGAAAAATGTACTCTATGAGCGATCTAGCGCTGCGTGTTTTAATAGCTTAATTAGACGATAATTCTTAGTTTTAGCGCTGCAAATGCTGAAACACGCTCAGTCCATGCTTCATGATAATATTTTTGTTTGACATAGCTTCTCTATACGTAGTAATAATAGCTTTATGTCTTAAGGCAACATTATTATCTAGTTAGGTTTCTTGGAAAATTGTGTCAGAGAACTGACAAGCTGGCTCGTCGCCTACAATTAACATGCCTAATACCCAAAACACCTTCTGCCTTTTACGACATGCTCGGTAAGTGATATAGTTAGTGAATTCCCTTTGAGTTCTAAAGCATCATGGGATAGAAGTTGACGTAACTACTGTTTTTTTTTATTCCCCACCAGATTTTGCGCGCGTGGAATTAGGTCTGTTGCAAAGATAATTATGTTTTCTTTAGTCTTGTTTTTTTTTCTGGAACAAAAGTAGCCTGTGTAAAATATTTTGAATCCATTATTTTTATGTAGGCGACGAGCTAGCTAGCTACTTTTTCAAAATTCTTATTTTAAGCTGACGGCTTTAACGATTTTTTAAGATTACATAGCAATAATTAAATAAAACATTCAAGTACATTATTTCATTTATTGAGCACGTATATTATAGTACATATATCGTATTTTACACATTATTGGATCGACGGTTAAACATCGTTACGTCTATGTAATTTATCTATTATTATTTATAATATAACTACTATTATTTACAATTTAGATTAATATTGAACACTATGACATATACTTAACGAGTATTTGATTTAATTTAATAGTAAAGAAAATTCCTAATATTCATTGTTATGTAGTACAGTCAATAACGAAAGTTTTATTTAAATCTTTTGAAATTCCTTAGTATTTAATTAATTTCGTAAAATGTTATACATATTTGTCCTATTATTTATTCTCTAGGGGAGTTTTTACAACATATAATTTTTAAAATTTTTAATGATACTTTATTACGGTAGATTCGGTGTAGTTTAAATGATTATAAAGTATTCGATTCTTAAAGAATGGCTATCCTTCTCTATGCTTTAAAAATTGATAGAGACATGATTTATTTGGCTATCAACTAAAAATAATCAAATCTATTGTAAGCGAAGACAATGTAATACTAAATTTGTACGTAATATACCAAAATATTAACTATTCGCTACACAGTATAGGTCCTAATAGTATTTACGTATACATCGGTATAGATTTTAAAGCTTTCTAATATTTACAATAAAGAACATTTTCAGAGAAAATTACACTTCAGCACAGTCGTGTAAAAATATAAAAACATTTTGATTAAAAAACTTTGACTCCTAAATTATAGTTCTCACGCAATTTTGGATAAAGGGTGTTTTATGCTTAAATACATCTAATAGATGTAGTTTAATCTAAGAAAAGTGCCTATATACAAGACTTAGTATATGTTTACTATTAATCTTCGTCTCTTCTTAAGTTTTGCGAGAAATATAAAATTAAATTTAATAGGACGCGTTTCATTTTTGTCTGAAACTTCGCATTCTACGTCCAAAAAATTGTATGCATTTCATGTTCACATTTTTCGCAAAATAGTTTACTGAACTATAACATTTGTCTAAAATTGAGCGTCGTATGATCGACGAACCATTTATATTCCTCTTTGTAAAACTGGTCTCAAAACTTGTTCGATTTCTGATTAACAATATAATTTTCCAACCTTCTGAATTTAACAGAATTGACGTTATCAGAATGATAAATATATATAGCGAAAAGTTAACAATACATATAGCTGTCACTGTCGATATTTGAAAAATCCATAAATATTACCACTACATAAACTATTTACATTAGTTCTATATTGAATCATCTACTTTTCAATCGGTCGGTTAAAGCACCGTCCAGTTCAGGTACCCCTAATCCGAGAAACCATCGTTATTCGTGTTGTCCGAAGTCGGCGAGGTTCCTGGTGAGGGGACCTGAAGTTGCCTCCCATACATTAAATCTGAAGGAGGCATGAACGATGAGAGGTACTCGGGAGGCGGCCTGATTACTGTGGGAAGGTACCCAGTACCACTGTATGGCGGAGTCAAGAACCTTCGGGATGGAGAGAATTTGAAACTCTGGTTCGATAGAGGAGAGAACGCAGACTTGGATTGATAGCTTTGCAAGTAAGGAGGGGACTCCTGGGAAATGTTGTAAGGAGTCGGATTGCTCTCAGTTCCATTCAGCATCATATCCATAGCAGCGACAACGTCACCTTTACATCTGGCTAAGATGGTTTCGATCTCTTGCCGGCTGCGGCGAGGGAAGACCTTGATTAGCACGTCTACCGGAGATTTCTGGTAAGGTGCTGAATCTTCTGGAGGAATAGGTGTGTCTTCTTGTTTCCGTTCCCGCCGGAACATTTTGTATTTGAAGTCGGGATTCTCCCATTTGTCATCTTCTTCCTTTTTGACTGGCATCTCCTCTGGTCTTTGTTCCTTCATAGAGAGGTTCTCAGGAGTGAGTGACGTTTCGGATTGGTCTTCTAGTTCCTCTTCCACGTTGAGCTCGTGGTCTGAGGGCGAACGCGGGGGAGGCGTAGTGAGGGGGGGAGTAGGAGCTGGTGTCTTCGACTCTTGGTTCTGGTCAGCTGGAGGGGATGGGCTGGAGCAGACTTCGGTGATGCGAGCGCGTTTCTGAACTGTGGACAATGAAGAGGAATGTTATTGGTGTCGCTACTAGATTTAGATACTCCGCATGACTATCCGGATAACAGATTTGTTAAAGTTACAAAATTTAAAAAGTAATCAGTGTAAATAGAATACATGGTTTAAGGTAAAAATACTTGATACAATGGAATATTTGTATGAGGAGAACATTCGGTTTTTGTAAATTAATATGTTATGAAAAGTCACATAGCCTATTCATAACAATTATTCACATGGCTCCAAATCTTCGTAAAACGCACCATACATGCAAACCTTTAATGTTCGATCTGTAGTTACACATTGCGTTCTCATTTTTGAAAGAGGGGTGTATTAAATTTAATAAAAGTAGCCCCCCAATAAACGAGGGCAGACCACCGTAAGTCCATACAAAGTGAATAACACAAACAAATAAACATTAAAATACATGGCATCATTTACAAGCAGATGTCTATTAAAACTGCATTTCAAAACCTCAATGCGTCCCTTTCAATACGCAAATAAAACACTATTTCCATCTCTCTCGCCCCTGTAATGATATTCAAAATGGCCAGTATTATTTCTTTTTACAAATGAAAAGTGTGTTTGTATTGTATATGAAAGAATGGCGTATTATTTTAATGATTTTTTGTGTTCGCTCGCGAGGGCGGCTTTGTGCCGTACTCGAGTTGTAAGGAGGTACATTTTTTCTTTCCTTTGTGGCATTTTTTGAATAAAACGCTTTACGCGATCATTGTGCTCTTTCAATTGGTTTGTAGACTCAGTGTCTTCTGTGTAATCGTTCTGATCGCTTTGAGCATTCAATCTGTTTTACATGTCTATTTGAATTGGTTTGATAAAAAAACATGATCAGGCCCGATCTTCTTTCGTCCTGTCAGATTTTTTTGATAAACGGTTTGCTAAAACAGAACATGCATGGAATAGGATGTCAAATCATATTGTTAATAGTCTGATATAAAAGGAGAAGATGGATTACAATGACTGGCAAGCAGCTTGAACTATCTAACCAAAGATGTGGGTTCAAATCCTGCCAGAGATATGTGTTCTTATAAAGAATATGACGAATGATATTTTTTTGTATAAAACGAGTGTCTTGTAGTTATTAAGTATATACGGGACAAACAAACATACCAGACAGCCCCACTGTAGCTAATATAAAAAATAAAAGAAAAATGTATTCGGTCGAATTGAGAACCTCTTCATTTTTTTTGAAGTCGGTTGAAATGGTATGTTAGCCTCAACGACTGATTTATGTTTATGTATAAATAAAGGTCTACACTATCTTGACCACTTATTACTAATTACTGTTCTAGATTGACGATATAATTTTTGTCTTAATAGAACTTTTTCAAAAGAGCTGTGTATTGATAAGCAAATTAAATACTTAAATAAGCAATTTCTTTTTTCACAACTTTAGACATACAAGTGTAACATAAGTGAAATACGTACATACATAACATCACGCCCATAATCCCGAAGGGGTAGGCAGAATCGAAGGGGCAGGCCTCATTAAACATAAGTGAAATCTTGTAAAAAAATATTATATAATATTAATCTCAACACATTTCTCAAGAACTCTACAAAATTTCACTTTCCACGGCCGATTTAACCTCCCATAGCATATGCATCGCTCCCGACGAGACCATTAAAATTAGTGGAGACCTAACGATTGAACTGTAATCGAACCCTCGAGACAATAACAGCGCCATTAAATTCGCACACGCGGCTGCTCGGCCCTAATTGCGGAACACTTGTGCGCGCGACTGTATGCCAAGAGGCAGAGTTTTTGTGCTTTTTTGGTGTAGTCGGAGAATGGCGTGAAGCTATGTAAAAATAGAAAAAAAAAACATTGTAGCTGAATGAAAAACAGTGTTGCTCTGGCGGCATTCATTGCGGATCACTTGTGCCTGAAATACTGCGTGACTATAGGCGATTTGTGGAGATTTTTGTACCTTTTTCGTAGTAATGGTGTTGTAGGTGTTACACATATAATATCTTTTGCCGCTTCCAAAAATCAGAAAGGTCCTCCAATGTTGATCTTGATATATATATGTAAAATCATAATAAATAAAGGCATAGGCGGATACCAAGGAGCATTGAGCTTGTTTAACTACTATATAAAAATTACTTGGGAGATATGGAAAATTGCGAAAGTAGTGACAAGTGGCTAGCTCGTCGCCTTTACAATAAATAAACCTAATATCCAATTCACCATTAGTCGCTTTTTAAGGAACACAATTAGCACATTCTTGAATCATTAATCGTTGAAAAAAATTATAAATAGCATCATACATGAAAGTGTTAACAAATTAATAAAAGTCTTGTTAACGAATGTATAAGCCGATCAAATTGATCAATGATCATTTCTCTCACGCCGCATCAATAATATCTCAGCTTAATCATTCAGGGGCAGAACCACGCCAGTACCAGTATATTATTGTAAAAGTGAGTGGGCATTTGTCATTTTAAATTGTATGCTTTATTTATTATATGATCATTTATAAATTACACTTGCATATTTACGAGACAACAAACATGTTTCACAAAACAATGAATATAGAAGTACCCCCTCCGAGCTAAATGTTGCGTGTACTAAATTCCTAGATCATTAAAAAAATTATAGTAATAAATATCCGACAACATCACATACTTGATCTGAGTCTGAGGTAAGTAGCTTGAGCACTTGTGTTACGGATATCAGAATCAACAGTGGTATTGCAAATATATACTTAAATATATTGGATATTAACACCCAGACACAGGACAAACACAAGTATTCATCATACGAATGTTTGTCCTAGGTGGGGATCGAAGCCACAACTCTTGGCTCATGGGGCAGGGTCACTACCGAATGCGCCATCGAGCTTGTCAATTGTCTAGCGGAACCCGACTAGTAAAGATAAGCTATAAAAAATGATATTAAAGAGTAATCCAGTAATTCCAGTAAACCAGCAATTGATATAGTACCGATTTTTGGTATAATTACGTATTTTTTATGAACCATCGATGCAACCCTTTCTAAATATTTTGTATAGCATTAGCATACCTAGTACAAAAGTATGTAAGCCAAATATAAAAATCTTAAATCATTTCTGTTGTTGACTATACCCTATGTATACATCAGCATATTCCGCTTTATCCAGCGCAAAATGTAATCCAGTTGAATGCGTGGAAATTCATCGATATTGAATAGCGTTGTCTGCGCAGCAATAAAGCGCTGAACACACTGTCGCCGTAAATCAGAGGCACAATGCGAGTGAGGCTGCACTTGATACGAATGCTGGCCACCTACCACTGCGCGCACTGGGCTAGCGGAAAAGAAACATTCCGTTCTGTGTTTGACGCCATTAAAATGTAAAAAAGAAACATTTTATCCGGTACTTGACCCCATTAGTTTTAAATATAGAACACTAACAAAGTAACTTTATTTTTTTTTATAAATTTTCTAGTGTAAGTAAATCCTGTTCTTAGACGGGGCGTCTACTTGGACCATGGTCCTATGACATCAAATTCATCAGACGTAAGACTCGTTACATAGGTAACTAGTCTGGTAATTACATTAAAGCGACAACCTAAAGTTTTAAGGATTTTTTAAGGATAAAAAGTATCCAAAATTCTACATACCAAATTTAACCACAATCAACGTGAAAACTGCGTGAAAACGCATTTTAAAGACGGACCAAGTTACTTTCGATCGTATTTTTTAATAGGCCGTCTCTACATTGTTCTGTATCAACCACACTACATTCACAGTGATATATATCAGAGCCGACACACGCACATCCCGAGTGTATAATGTATATCTACACTGGCGCGCGGCCAGCGCTATTGTGCGTGCTGCAGGATTTATAGCGCGACACGGCGTGTGCGCTGCGGGCGACGCGCGCGAAGAGAGATGCTATGATCTTTATTAGTAATGCTAGTATTATTAAATTATACTGGTAAAACCCATGGTGGAGTTCCCATGTTAGTCTGGGACTTAAAAAAAATGTGCCAACTGTGTTTCTTGCCTAGCATGTCGTAAAAGGCGACTAATGGTATATCGGGTTTAGAGGTGTGATTGCACATTAACTGCAGCAAACATTACCCGACATCTGCATTCGTATCGAAACTGGCTTCTACTCGACCAAGCCCTTTCACATAATTTGCCAAATTAAAACCATTAAATAGAGTGAACTCACTCGAACAAAGTTGATATTTTATTCGCCCTCAAAGCTTCCCACTAAAAGCCCACGAAAGCTCCGAAAAGCCCCCGTTTGTTGCGTCCGTATAAAAACAAAAACGAAAACAAAACAAAATGGCCGCTAATTACCCGGCGGAGTGAGCCGGCCGGATTCAGTTATAACTTAATTAAGAGTTTTTATAATGTGCCGGACTCTGAACACTCCAAATTGCTTTTGTTCGGTTGTTTTGGCAATATGGCGGCGTTTGCCGGTAATTTAGGTACACTTTTTTCTGTGCCGGTAAAAATAATTGCTACGTTTCAGTATATTATATAAAGATTTTAGTCTCTATACAAGTATATATATAAGTGAAGCAAAAATTATGTTTACCTTTTTAAGATTTTAGAATATTACGTGGTTGGAGGATGGAGAGGAAGAGGAAGGCCAAATAAGAGATGGATGGATTGTGTGAAGGATGATATGAGTGAAATGGGAGTGGATAGCTTGATGACGGCTGACCGGGACGTGTGGAAGAGGAAGACATGCTGCGCTAAACCCAGCTGACCAGCTTGCTGCAGCTGGCAGCTTGGAGAAGCGATGGAGGATGGAGAAAATTGTAGGTATACTTATAAAGAATGTATCAATTGCGTTCTTTCATATCGTAAAAGGCGACTAACAGTGTAGGTATTGGGTTTGTGATAGTTCAGGTGCGTTAATCATTTGTCTTTACTTTTGAATCATTTTTCATCTTACACAATTTAACGCCAATAATTCCCGAAGGGATAGGTAGAGTCAAAGGGACAGCATGCGGGCTTAGAAAAACTAGTGACAAGTGGCTAGCTCGTCGCCTACACAATCACATACCCACAACCCCATATACCATTAGTCGCCTTTTACGATATGCTAGGCAAGGAACACAGTTGGCACGTTCTTTTTAAGTCCCAGACCAACGTGGGACAAACACAATTTATTTTTCAATAAATGTGGTTAGGGAGATTTTCATAAATTTTTGGCTGAATGTGGTTAAAGTGGCCTGCTGCATTTTTGACTGCCTACCCCTTCGGGGAATAAGGGCGAGATGTTGTTATGTTAAATGAGATTGCTGCCTTTTGATTCTGCATAGGCTTACCTCTACAGGGACAAGCTCGATGGCGCATTCGGTAGTGACCCTGCCCCATGCGCCAAGAGTTGTGAGTTCGATCCCCACTCAGGACAAACATTTGTGTGATGAATACTTGTGTTTGTTCTGTGTCTGGGTGTTAATATCCATATTTAAGTATATATTTGTAATACCACTGTTATTTCTGATATCCGTAACACAAGTGCTTAAGCTACTTACTTCGGAGTCAGATCAATGTATGTGATGTGGTTGAATATTTATTGATTTATTTATTGTAGGCAAGAAATTGTGTTAATTAAATTAATTAAGAATTTCCAGCTCTTGCTTACATAGTCTGACTCCACTTAGATACACAAAGGCCCAAGAGACGACTTCAGAGCGTTAAAAGAAAATTGAAGTAGAGTCTCTACCGCGACCGTAGACAAACACACTCGACCGTTCGTAACTCTACGCCTTTTACAGTATATCAACACGCGAGGACGGGCAAGCGTGAGTCGGACTTGAGCATTGAAGTATCTGTGTAATGACGTCACTTGTCACTACTTCTTTTAATTTTATATAAAACCCAACTAACTATATATGTTGCTGTCTCTTCGCGCGGTGTCCTTTTTTTTACTAGTCCGTGGTTCTAACAAAAAAAGTCTTCCGCTTCAATATATTCGTATACATAATGTTTATCTTAGCATATTCACAGCGAAAAGCTGTCAGCACCATTTTAACATAGCGAAGAAATTCCAATTACTAATATTTTTGACGTTCCTCAAAAAACACACTAATTTACACTGAAATTCCACCGCCAAGGTTTCCTTTGCCATTTAAAGGGACCCCGAAAAAAAGAAAAAAAAGCCAACACACGCTTGACCAGTGCGGCCGGCCGACGTGACTTTGTACGACGCATCAAAGGTCGGCACAGGCTGCTGTTGAGCGCTCAAAGGCCGCGCCCGACCGACCACACGGCTAGATTGGTTTGTTTGGGCATCGGCGGATCGCGTTGGCTTTTTTGTGTGACGTTGATTTTTTTGTATATTACTGTCTAGTTTACGCTACTAGTGTTTTGCCTAACGCTAGTTTGAATTTTCACATAAAAAACTAAATTACTTAAAGGGTAAAATAATTACTTTTACTTTTTTTTTTTCAGAATAGTTATTATGATCCAACTTTAAATAATAAATTAGACAGTAGTTATTCTAGTGTAGTGTTTTACGGAGACAAGTTTTTATATAACTATTGCTTATTCAAAATAAGTAATTTGGTAACAGACAACAATTATATTGTTAATATACATCAATTACATAGGCATTTCTTAGTTAATTGCAAAATATCACTAGAGATCCGAGTTAATTCTACAAATCGAACGCATATTAAACCAGACGCATTCTGCATTTAATCCTCGCATTGTGACTCCCCTAACAAAATTTGAATCACACAATTTATCAACGGATTCGTTTAAAAACGAATTAGTATCTCCAACTCGGTCGTGCGTTTAAAAATTAATAATACACCCCCAAATATCAAAATAACCCCTAAATTCAGCCCTCGATACCAGAAGTCCATTTTCGAGTGATTAGCAATACTGTGGACCGCCCTAACCCCAGCGGTCGATTGTACGCGACACCTATTATTTAGTGCTAAACACTCCAAACCAATATCAACTCTATCACTTAGCAATTAAGTTTGAAATTACGCCGCTAAAAACTATTCCGAACGGAGTAACTTTGAATCGGCGGGTGGTAACAATAAAACCAATTGTTGGGCGCGTCTATTATTGTCGGGGTTTATTGAAATTTAAACCCTCTTATTAAGAGTTTAAAGGTCGTAATTCGACGGCGGCGAGGGTGGCGCTCGATTGAGGAATTAGTATTCTATTGCAACGCAATCATACGGCGACTTCTGTAAGGGTTGCCGCTTTGATGGCTCGGCTTTATTATTTTCTTTGTTTTAAATATTTAATAGGACTGGCTAATATAACATTAAATTATATTTGAAATTTAGCATGTACTTATTTATTATTTTTATATTAATTACATCCAATTACAATGGATTTAGAATGGCAATAGAACAAATAGGTGTCAAAATTACAATCAAATTGCTGTTTAAAAAAAATTAAATTATTTGACATCGAATTTGATTGAGTTCAACGAATTTGTGTAAATTATCTTTCTTACCCGTAACTCTGATTGTCACATTTGTGTAAAGTCTCAAAATCAAAGACAACTTATTTAGAACTATCTTTATTATTTTTATCCAATGGTATTTTCTGATCTGTTGGTCAAATGGTTAGAAACCCTAGCCACAAAACCGAGGGTCGCGGATTCGAATCCCGCTGGGGGCAAATGTTTCGTGTGATGAACTTGGACATTTGTACTCGAGTTATGGATGTTTCTAAAAGTATTTAAGTATGTCTATCCGTTCACCTAGTATCTATAGTACAAGCACAAGCTTAGTTTGGGACTAGGGAATTCATGTGTCAGTCTAGAGAATGTTTTTTTTATTTATTATACTTTCATCATCTTCCTAGCGTTATGTCCCGTGTTTAGACGGGGTCCGCTTAGACCGCTTATTTATTATACTTTGTGATGTAATTTTAGAGTTTGCAATATTACAAGGAGAAAATTACTTAAAAAGAAACCTATAACTAGCTCGGCACATTTAAATGTGTGTGGACGATCAACCTTCAAAAACTAAGTCTGCCCAGTCTAAGATCACACTGCAGTGCTTTAACCCGTTAAATCTAATATCATGCTAATATTGTACTCAAAAGATAAAACATATTGACAAATACTCTTGCGAATATCCGCAGCAGCCCTACACCGAAGGGTGGCGAACCTTCCAAATGAAATTACGTGACTGTGTTTAATATACGTGTCCATTGTGGCACAGATAATAAATAACCGGTAAACAATGTCGCCGCATACCGACTGCACTTTATTAATACCGTCGCCCTGCGCTGGGGCGACAGGGCGCCGGATTAACTAATAGGGGATTAGAGTGTCTTGTTTAGGCGGAGTTTTAAGTATGTTTTTATTAAAATTTGAGGAGCTTGGAGCGTAATGCTCTTTCAATTGAAGTTTGATTAAAAGTGGAGCAAATCTATTGCGGTTTTTATTCTGATGGGTGATTTATGAAACGAAAAAACTTAATATATTGCCCCCGTACAAGGTTACTTTTTGCAGTTGCAAATATAAATAAGGTTAAATAATATAATCCATTGAAAACACAAAAAAAGATAAAAATTAATAAGCAACCTACTTATGTAAATAAAAATACCTCTGATTATAAGACTTTGAAGCCCTTATAAGTAATCTAATACGATTTGGCAAATCTTAATATATATAAATCACGCGTCACGTTGTTTGTCCGCGATGGACTCCGAAACTACTTAACCGATTTTAATCAAATTTGCACACCGTGTGCAGTTTAATCCAACTTGAAAGATAGGGTATAAATAAATATAAATATCACACTACATCACATACATTGATCTGACTCCGAGGTAAGTAGCTTAAGCACTTGTGTTACGATATCAGAATCAACAGTGGTATTACAAATATATACTTAAATATTGGATATTAACACACAGACACAGAACGAATACGAATATTTGTCTTGGGTGGGAATCGAACCCACAACTCTTGGCGCATAGGGCAGGGTCACTACCGAATGCGCCACCGAGCCAGTCATATTTTACATCATTACACAAGGATAGCTTACATCTCAATATATTTAACGCGATTATGTATCATTGACTGTTAGGCGGTACGAAGTTCGCCGGGTCAGCTACAATAAAAACATCTAGGACCCTTGAAGGATACTAATAACTATGTCTGAAAGCTGTTAAGAGTCTTTCATTTGATTCTTAAGTGTGTAAAAGCTCTGGAAACACTTAAACGTGCTTTCATAGTCTAGAGTTCAGACCCCATAAATGTCTAATTGCTTTGTTACTTACCGACCTGCTGCATGGCATCCGATGCTGATAATCCTTAACCCAATCAGGCTAACAGCCCTCACAAAGCGCAGTAATTAGACCATGAAGACGCTCCGAGGGGCCGAGGGATTGTTGCCGTGAATGACTGGTTGTACGCTAATATAAACGATTCGACACGGTGGACGTTGCGCGGTAATTTTGTTGATGTTTATTCAGATTTAATATAGGGTTCTCATTATCATTGTCGCTATAATAGGGTTACGCAGGTAGGGTTGCTTGGCTTGTTGGTTAATTGGTGGCTGTCTAAAGAGCAAGAGGTCCTAGACTCAAATCCGGGCCGGGTAAAAACACTGTGGTTAGGTGTTTACATTTAACTAAGGGGGCTCACCATTTCAGATAAAGTTTCAGACTGTCTGTCACATATGTTAATAATTATATGTATGTTAAGCCGGTAAACGGAAGACGGATATATTATAAAATTAATGGTATATGGGATTTTGGGTGTGTGATTGTGTAGGCGACGAGCTAGCCACTTGTCACAAATTTTTCACAATTTTTCATCTAACCTAGCGCAGTTTTGTTTTAAGCTGAATGTGCCGGGCCTGCTGCCCCTTTGACTCTGCCTACCCCTTCGGGGATTATGGGCGTGATGTTATAAAACGGCTTTAGAATGTCTCTTGGATTCGACTTATGATAAAGACAATATCATTTCAAAATTTGTCGTTTCTTTATTGGGCTATTGTTTTATAATTTATGCAGCAGACAATTTCTTATCAAACTATCAGGGACGTAGCAGTAAGCTGTGAAACCTAAGCATTCTCTATACGGGGTGAAACATACCTCTCAAAAATAGCGATGCCGAACTATCGATAGTTTCGCTATCGATAGTTGACCTCGAAAATCAGTTAGAATATCGATTGGACTATCGATACTATTGATTCTATCGATAGTATCGAGACTATCGATACTTTCGATAGGCTATCGATGCTATTGATATGACGTCAACTATCAATAGACTATCGATAGTCGACTATCGATCGGCATCACTACTCAAAAATCCCCCAAAGCGAACAAATCTATTTTTCCCAGTGTCTACATTGCAATGGCGTACCAAATCAGTTGTACAGGGGAAACAAACTTGTCAGTCTTCATCTCATCGCGCGTGGTAACGGGAGCCCGGCGCTTAATCAATTCCGTCGCGAAAAACAACAAACGTGCCTACTTTGTGAAAAATTTAATAAAAAAAAACTTAAGAAGCCAAACCCTGACTAGTATCAGGTGACGCGCCTTGTCAAACATGTTTTTGACTTTATCTATTAGGAGATAAAGTTAATATTTCCTTGTTCAGGTGTCAGGTAAGTCAATAGCGGAGGAGATTGATGGCTCTTATTACAAGGTGATAGAGTTGATTTTGTGCTGTAGACAGGGGTGTCGCAGCGTGGGGAGCAAATAAATCATTCGATAAACGAGCGTGTATCAGTTTCAATGGTAAATAAAAAAGGGAAAAATGTTCGGATGTAGGAGAGAAACAAGAGGCTATGGAAGAGTATAGAGTTGTTTTGACTTTAGTAGCGTTTGTCCGCGGTACCACTCGTGATATTTGGCCTATTAGAGAGACTCTATATATCGTCGTTCGGCAGTGAAAACATCGTAAATGCTTTTGACAAAATTTTACAAAAGAAAGAAAAAACTGCCTCCTTCCAAAAAAATTATAAATCGTAATAGTACTATTAATTGTTATTTTTATAAGAATAATTGCAATCATTGGTACATAATCGTAAGAATTAAAAAATCTCGTGGCTAAATGAGTCTGATGTGACTTACAAAAAAAAAAATACATAAAATAACAAATAAAAATCGCCAAGAGTTGTGGGTTCAATCCCCACCTAGGACAAACATTCGTATGATGAATACTTATGTTTGTTCTGTGTCTGGGTGTTAATATCTGATATTTAAGTACATATTTGTAATACCACTGTTAAATTCTGATATCCGTAACACTAGTGCTTAACCTCGGAGTCAGGTCAATGTATGTGATGTTGTCGGATATTTATTTATTTTATTTACGTAGGCTTAAAATAAGCTCCTCTAAATCGTCAGAATAGAGTAGATCCCACAGAAATCGTTACACTTATTAAATCGCAGTTCAGTAGCAACAGCTAAGTATATTTATTTAGCTAAAAAACATTTTACCAGTTTTAGTCACTTTGGTTAAAAAAACAACGGCGACTTCCCCAAAAACAAATTAACAGTGCCATTTCTAGCGCAACAAAGTCCTTGTACAACATATCAAACACACTCCGGAACCCTCGGCGTCTGTCGATTACTGAACCATTAACCTTCCCCTGGAGAGCCCTCCAGCTGACAGACAGACGGACGCGCCGACCGAAAACCGACCGTACCACTCCCACATAAAGATTCATTTCCAACAACCCTACTGTCTCCCAAAACGTGTTCGACCCCAAAGGAAAATACGCCTTAGTAATTACTTGATAGAGTTGAAATTTGAATGGGGTCCCGTGAAGATATTTTCAAGGATGAACAAAATTCACTTGCTCGTTTTAACAGTGATTCCAATTGAGTTTTTCTAGTATAAAAGGTTTCAATGCGCCGGTCAGTGGGAAGGTATCGCCACTTGTCCCGGGTTTTTCTATTTTTTCCCTCGACAATGGACACCTTGTTAAAGAGCTCATTATTGTGGAGGGCTCATTGAAAACTGTTTTTAATGATAATGTCTTACAAATATAGGCTCTCGATATATTTTCTTTAACGGTGAACCTTTTTGAGTGTTATTGATTCGAGCTTTGTATACAATTGGTTCCTTTTGATATTGAGTATTAGCAACGTAATACTTAACGTAAAAAGCAAACACCTTATTTTTTCAACTATGGTTAAATATCATGTTGGTCTGGGACTTAAAAATAATGTGCTAATTGTGTTTCTTGCCATGTTGTAAAAGGCGACTAATGGTAAATCCGGTTGTGGGTATGTGACTCTGAGTACTGAAACTAATAGAGATGACTTAAATATGAAACAGTGAAGCCCAATTTTGAGTGAGAAACAAATATGGCGCCTTAGTGTAGTGTCATTCCACTTTACTTATTTACATACTAAAAGTCTCTTAACAATTTATTTATGACGATGTTTTTAAATGTTATAAGTTAGATTATGTTATAATCACAAATTTTATCAATATTGGCACAATACACCACAAATTTCACTGACATTGACAACTTAAAGTGAGAAACCAAAATGGTAAGCCGGCTTCACTTAGGTATTTCTATGACGTCACTTGATGATATTACCGAAAATAGTTAAGTGAAATATATTGTTGTCTCTTTTTACGTGCAGTATTGTAGACTTGTTAAAAAGAGATAGATAGAGGTTTATGAATACGATATTAATCATATTTGTATAGCAGATTGTTCGTATAGAACATTAGGTCGTCTCCATATGTTTCAGTACTCAGAGGTATGTGATTGTGTAGGCGATGAGCTAGCCACTTGTCACAATTACATCTAACCCAGCCGGGTTAGATGGAAAATTGTGACAAGTGATCATTCTAACGTTATTCTCATGTCTTTCACGTTTCTAATACTCGTATCTAGAACATTATTTTAGTTTAAACCCTGAAGGATACACACACAATATCGAGGACAAATAATAATAAATAATATTTTTTTTTTTTATAAATTCAGACTGACACAACTGGTCTTTGACCGGCCCGTTGGTCGAGTGGTCAGACCCTGGTCGAGACCCTGGCCGCGAGACCAAGGGTCGCGGATTCAAATCCCGCTAGGGGCAATGTTTCGTGTGCTGAACATGGACATTTGTACTCGAGTCATGGATGTTTATAAACATATTTAAGTATTTCTATCCATTCACCTAGTATCCATAGCACAAGCATAAGCTTAGTTTGGAACTAGGAAATTGGTGTGTCAGTCTGAATTTATAAAAAAAAAAATTATAAGTTAATATTATATAATAGCTATCGACAAAGTCGCGGGCTGAAGCTAAACTAGTTATTCCAAGAGCTGCCAGAGAGCGTATCTACGTGGTTTCCATTCATACGGTTAGCTATCAATATTTTAAACCAGCAAACTAGTTTCGTTAAAACATTTTTTTCATCCAACTCTAAAAATATCGCATCAAAGACTGAATTAACCCTTCACCGCTAAACCTCGGATCTACGTTTATTTATACAATGAAAACTCAGGTTTCATCCTACGCTGACCCCAAGAGGAGCGAGACAGGAGATACGGGGCGCTACAAGAGCAAAAGGGATAGTCCTACCTGGCCAAGTGCCACTTGAAATATAAATGGTATCGGTTGGAAGTGAGATGAATGTAGTTATGTTTAATAGGTGAGAGGGGGACGGGAAATGTATGCGCTCGAGTGTTGGCGAATGTACCTTTAGAGATGACCTCGAGGGCCGTCGAGGAGGCAAAGGAGGTAAAAGATAGGGACATTTAACTTGTAAAATGCGGATCTGAGGAAGATGCTTGTCATAATAGGGTTGCAATAATTTTGACTGGAAGGGTCAATAACTTCGGAGTGAGGTTCGAAACCTGACATCGTAATATTTTCTCGCGGATGTCAACTTTAAGCAGTCGGAAAATTGTGCTTGCTTCATACTGCTTTAATTTTAAGACAACGGTTCTGTTTTATTATTTTGAAGTATTTATCATGCTAGCGATCCTTTCACTCCATTTAAACTACAGTTAAGAATACAATTGGAAAAAAGTAGTACATAGTGGCTATCTCGTCACCGACCTCGGTAGTGACCCTGCCCCATGCGCCAAGTGTTGTGGGTTCGATTCCCACCCAGGACAAACATTCGTATGATGAATACTTGTGTTTGTTCTGTTTCTGGGTGTTAATATCCATTATTTAGTATATATTTGTAATAAACAATAAATAAATATCCTAAATCACATACATTGATCTGACTCCGAGGTAAGTAGCTTAAGCACTTGTGTTACGGATATCAGAAACAACAGTGGTATTACAAATATATACTTAAATATTTGATATAAACACCCAGACACAAAACAAACACAAGTATTCATCATACGAATGTTTGTCCTGGGTCGGAATCGAACCCATAACTCTTGGCGCATAGGGCAGGGTCACTACCGAATGCGCCATCGAGCCAGTCGAATAATACCACTGTTGTTTCTGATATCCGTAACACAAGTGCTTAAGCTACTTACCTCGGAGTCAGATCAATGTATGTGATGTAGTCGGATATTTATTTATTAACCTACAGAATCAACACACCATTATATGCTTGTTAGGATATACTTTACACACTACACACCACATTATTTTGTAGAGTCCCAGACCAACATGGGACAAACGATTATTACGTTGAGATAAGTTACCGATAAGGACGATTGTTTTTCACCAGCTTGTCCCCTCGACAAAAAACACTTGGAACAACAATTAGGGCTCATCAAATATCTGTCACCCAATCACTGCGCCGGCACGGGCCGGAACAGTTGCTGTCACTCGATACTCGTCCCGGCCAGTTGGAACTATTACCGGATCACGTTACCACTTTTTGTCGGGACGTCACCAAACTCGGTTTACCATTAAACGGCAAATTGGCGGCCCAGGGGACACTGTTTTGTTGGTTTTTGTGTTTTTGGTGACATTCTGCTAATGGTTTAAGTAGATTTTTTGTGAGGATAATGCAATAATGGTTATTTTGTAAAATACTTACTTACTTACTTATTTTTTATATCACTGTTCGCGAAAAATAGGCATTGATACGGCTTGACTTTCGGTTAATAGTTTTTTTTTTATTGTAGTATATAAATATTTGAACCAAAATTATATAAAACTAAAATTATATATAATAAAATAAATAATAAATTCTCCAGACTGACACATCAATTCCCTAAGCTTATAATTCTCATCTAAGCTTATAAACTTGTACTACGGATACTAGGTGAACGGAGAGACAAACTTAAAATATTTTTGTCGGAGACTCAAGTACAAATGTCCATGTTTATCACACGAAACATTTGCTCCCAGCAGGATACGAATCCACGACCCTAAGTTTCGTGGCCAGGGTCTGTGGCCACTCGACCAACGGGCCTGTCGAAATAGTAGGAAGGATTCTACCTTCTTCCTCGGATCAAAGGCGAGACATTTGCAGTAGAAAGTTAGTTATTCACACTTGTTATATCCTCACAACAATGCAATTACTCCGTGTAGGTACACTTTATTAAAAAACTCAACAGTGGAAGCGTTCCCGATGCACGCTCGGTGTTAATATCGCGCCCCCTCGGGAGAGTTAAATTAAAGCGGGCGCAGTACGCCGCCCTGTGTGACGCCCGCTTTGTGAACAGATTACAAAGAGTTATCTGGAGTCTACTACTTTTTGTTGAGCATATGTGATTATTGCGGAGTAAGTCGCTTCGCTCTTCGTTTTGAATTTAGAAAGAAACGGATTTAGAAAGACAATCTTGTTATGTAGACTCTAGAAAAGCATTTACAAATTAAGATATATATACATAACATCACGCCAATAATCCCCGAAGGGGTAGGCAGAGTCAAAGGGGCAGCATGCCCCTTCAACCACATTCAGCCAAAAATAAAGCCGGACTGGGTGAGATGGAAAATTGTGAAAAAGCAGTGACAAGCGGCTAACCTGTCGCCTACACAATCACACACCCAAAACCCGATTTACCATTAGTCGCCCTTTACGACATGCTAGGCAAGAACCACAGTTGGAATATTATTTTTAAGTCCCAGACCAACATGGGACAGTGGGCTGGGTTGGATGGAAAGCTGTGAAAAAGGAGTGACAAGTGGCTAGCTTGTCGCCTACTCAGTCACATACCCAAAAGCCCGTAAACCATTAGTCGCCTTTTACGACATGCTAGGCAAGAACCACAGTTGGCACAGATCAACATGGGCCAAGTCCCAGACCAACATGGGACAAACTCTATTCCTATAGTACAATAATATTACTAATGCGAACAATGAACAAGACTATCGCGCAGTGCGTTAATAACAAAGAGTGTAGAGTACGAGACATTCTGCTCTACCTCCGCGTCAGTGTAGCACATTCCGACGCGACCCGCAATATCATTCGCTATCCCATAACGCGTACTGTCCAAGGCAAGAGCTGCCCGCCGCAAAACTATTGACACTTGCTCTACTTCAGTTGGAAGGTAGAGTTAGATGAATTATAAATAATTCGTGATGGGTGAACGAGACCGATTTTGTGAACTCTATTTAGATGATAGAGGGATAAAAACGTGATTAGAGCTTTTTGAATAATAACTTTGCTATTTTTTTTCTCTTCGAAAGATGAAGTAATACAGTTTAGTTTTGTAAAACTCATACGAAATTAATAATAATAAATATCAGACTACATCACATACATTGATCTGACTACGAAGTAAGTAGCTTAAGACACTTGTGTTACCGATATCGGAATCAACAGTGGTATTACAAATATACATACACACATAATGTCACGCCTTTTCCCCATGGGGGTAGGCAGAGATCACATACTTCCATTTGCTACGATCCTGACATACACCTTTCGCTTCTTCTACATTTAACCTCATTCAGCCAAAAACAAAACTAGACTAGGTTAGATGAAAAATTGTGAAAAAGTAGTGACAAGTGGCTAGCTTGTCGCCTACACAATCACATATCCAAAACCCCATATACCATTAGTCACCTTTTACGACATGCTAGAGACAAAATTGGCACATTCTTTTTTAGTCCCCGACCAACATGGGACTACATTTATTGGATCATGGTTACAAATCCAAAGTTGTTTGAATTTGCAGGTTTCATCACGATGTTTTCTCCCTCACCGTCGAGCTAGTGGTATAAATACGTACATATATTTGAAAAATCCAGTGGAACGTGCCCGGGTTTGTTCCCGAATTCCTTGGTTAAGAGGCGAGTGTCCTTACCATTGAGCTATCACCGATCTTACTACGAAGTCTTAGTCTCCGTTAATTAGAGAAAGAAAACGCTGGGAAGAAAATGCAATATAATCATTTCTATATTTGTCTACTGTTTTATTTACAATTTTCCATCTAACCCAGCCCGTTGTCCCATGTTGGTCTGGGACTTAAAAAGAATGTACCAGCTGTGGTTCTTGCCTATTATTATTATGTCTCTCGGCACAATCACGGGACAAGCCCTTATTATTTCTTGCCTAGCATGTCGTAAAAGGCGACTAATGGTATATCGGGTTTTGGGTGTGTGATTGTGTAGGCGACAAGCTAGCCACTTTTTCACAATTTTCTATTTAACCCAGTCCAGCCCAATTATGTTTTCGGCTGAATGTGGTTAAAGGGGCCTGCTGCCTCTGACTGTGCCTACCCCTTCGGGGATTATGGATTTAGGCGGGATGTTATGTTATATGTCGTCAGGTCCGCTGTTATCCTGTAACTTCCATCCGTCGGGTCCGTCGGCCGCGCGTCGCTCGGTATGCGGCGCCTCCGCAGCGCATTGCTCCACACTTGCCATATTGTCGGTTTTATTGTACGGATAAAAGTTATGTTTCTCTTATTGAGCGGCTAGGGTATTGCCATGGTTGCGAGATATGAGCTTTTTACAGTTTCCTTATCATTCGTATAAGTGTTAATAGTGCGTTCATCATCTTCCTAGCGTTATGTCCCGTGTTTAGACGGGGTCCGCTTAGACTATGATCCAGGATTTAGCGAGTCTGGTAATTACATTGAAGCGACTGCCGGTCTGACCTTCGTAAACCTAAGATAGGGGAACCAGACAATTTTGGATCATGGTTACAAATCTAATGTTGTTTGAATTTTGCAGGTTTCATCACGATGTTTTCCTTCACCGTCGAGCTAGTGGTATAAATACGTACATAGATTTGAAAAATCCAGAGGTATCCACGTTAAGAGGCGCGTGTCCTTACCATTGAGCTACTACCGCTCACCGCTACATACTTTGTACAATAGGTAGGTATATAGTTCATCATCCTCTTGCCCTTCTTCCAGTTTATTTGGGGTCGGCGCAGCATGTCTTCCTCTTCCACACGTTCCGGTCAGCCGTCATCAAGCTATCCACTCCCATTTTACTCATATCATCTTTCACACAATCCATCCATCTCTTATTTGGCCTCTTAATAGGTAACTACTTACATTATAATTAAACTTACAAAGCGTCCCATTACATAATTACGAGTACCAACTTACACTACATTCACCACATTCAGACCTTTGAGCACACCATGAAATTACAGCGCAAAGAAAAAGCTAGTTTCAAACATTTTTATAATTTAGTTGCAGAATGTAAAGGCTAGACGCCTTTGATGTTTCTCAAATTAATCAGCACCAAGGCGAATTAAAAACATTTGTATAAAGAAAACGGTGGAGTGAGTGAGTGAGTGAGTGAGCTGCAATTAACTGAGAGCCTCTGAGGGACGTAGGGAGGGGACGCTTTCGGGACTCCGGAACGGTTTAAACCTATCTACACTAATATTATAAAGAGAAAAGATTTGATTGTTTCTTTGTATTGAATAGGCTCCGTAAATACAAGACCGATTTGAAAAATAATTTAACTAATAAAAAACTACGTTATCAGCGAGTCACATTGGCTATATTTAATCCCCGTATTCCCCCGGGAACGAGATCTGCGCGGGTAAATCCGGGCGCTGCTAGTACAAATATCAAGTTTGGTTTAACGCATTTATCTCACTCACTACTTACTGGTCCGAATTTAAAGAGTATTTTCTGTTGAATAGTCGATTTATCGAGAAAAGCTATATAAGAATACGATAAGTCACATTAGCTATAAATGCGGGGGAAACCGCAGGTACAGCTAGTATAAACATATAACCCACAACATCACATTGATCTGACTCCGAGCTAAGTAGCTTAAGCGCTTGTGTTACGGATATCAGAATCAATAGTAATATTACAAATGTATACTTGAATATTAGATACCTATAACATCCAGATGCAGAACAAATACAAGGATTCCTCACCCGAATGTTTGTCCTGGGTGGGGATCATGCCTACAACTCTTGGCGCATGTGTCACTACCGAATGCCATCAAGTCAGTCAAGTTTAAGCCAGGTTAACCACCCGGTACTGTAACGGAAGGGTATCTAAACACCTGTAATCTAAATAAATTTAACATACATACATAACATCACGCCTATAATCCCTAAAGGGGTAGTCAGAGTCAAAGGGACAGCAGGCCTCTTTAACCACATTCAGCCAAAAACAAAACTGCGCTGGGTTAGATGGAAAATTGTGAAAAAGTAGTGACAAGTGGCTAGATTGTCGCCTACACAATCACATACCCAAAACCCGATACACCATTAGTCGCCATTTACGACACGCTAGGCAAGAAACACAGTTGGCAAATTCTTTTTAAGTCCCAGACCAACATCGGAATTAATTTAGTGTTGTATTAAAATAATGACGTGTACAAGAAACATCGTGCGCGGTGTCCCCGCGTTAATTTCCTTTGAGCCGGGATGTTGCGCGCGCGGCTCGTTAGGCGACGGCTACATTGCCTTCAACCGCTTACTGTGTTCATTTCACGGACAAAATGCTGTGGAGTAGCTTGAGAGCTTTTTTTTTTTAGTTTGGTATCGATAAAATAGTATTTTTGGGAGCTGTAAGGCAGTGGTTGAGCGCGCATCGAATGCGATCAGTTAGTTTATATCTGTGTGTTAGTAGGATTAGTCGATGGAGCAGGGTGGAATATTTTGTATAGGTTCTGAAGATGTCTTAGTTCAGGTACTTGGTGAAAACTAGGCTCGTGGTCTACCTGACCGTCAGCCGTAGAAAATAATGTCAGATCCGCCGGATTACCGAATCCGGTTTTATGGATTGCAATTGGGATGTTTCCTTTAATTTTTTTTACTTATGTTGTCACCATTTATATTTAATTTTGAAATATTAATTCCGTAAAATAAAGTATTATAGTATGTTGGAGAACCTTATTGATTTTTAATTATATTTAGTCAATGATTTTAAATTTTACAACAACTGCATAACATTGGCGAATTAATTACGTTTTCTCTACGCATCTCTTAAACTTATAAATCAATATGTTGTATGATGTTTTAATAAAAGTATATATTCAATTACATCACAAAGCTGCAATGCACGTTTCAATTATTGCACCAGTGTTGCAGTTTTTTTTTAATTCCTCTTGTAACGTGTCGCAACGCGCTGTCGCGACTCCACGCCCGACGTTCATTTTTACACTTTACACTTTTCTGTTTTACATTTTTCTGCGCCACCCCGCAGGGTTGGTGCAATAGAATGGAAATTATGCTGCATTTGATTACAGAATAATTTTTCAGAAGGTAGGAAAATAGACAGCAAATTATTACTCTCTGACTTAGTACTGATAATCCCGCGTGTAATTTGACATTATCGGGATAAAAAGTTGCATATTCTTAAGAATCAAACTTCAAATCAATTTTGACTGGCCCGTCGGTCGCGTGGTTAGATACCCTTGCCACGAAACCAAGGGTCGCGGGTTCAAATCCCGCTAGGGGCCAATGTTTCGTGCGAAGAATATTTGTACTCGAGTCATGAATTAAGAAAGTATTTAAGTATGTCTATCCGTTCACCTAGTATCCATAGCACAAGCATAAGCTTAGTTTAGAACTAGGGAATTGGTGTGTCAGTCTGGAGAATTAATTTTCAAACGTTTCTGGATTGCCTGGCCCTTTTCCAGTTTCATTTGGGGTTGGCCCTCCGTATCATGCGTCTGCAGGCAGCTCGGTCCTGGGAAGTGTCTTTGTTGACTTGTGTTTCTTTGAGGTTCTTATTAACTCCATGTGATTCGAGGTCTTCCTCGTCTTCCGGTTTTAGCTTCAATATCTAGCACTTTACTGGTCATGTGGTCGGTCAATTAAACGTTTGATACTTGAAAACATAATTTGGTAGACAATTTTTTGTGTTCCTTGCCTACCTTGTCTTAAGATATGACTAATGTTGTACTGTGTTGAGTTTGACGAATTCGAAGAGAAATTACAACCATCTTACCCCATTATTTTTTTTTAACGCTTAGCGTGGCTATTGTAGCCTCCATCTCCTTGCACTTCGGGGATTGCGGCAATGGTGGTATCACCCCGTGTCTACATATTATTTATCCACAAAAATTCAAAATTCAAAATCCTTTATTTCTTTATCAAAGGCTTACTTACTTAGTTAACGGAGCCTTCTTTTAAGCATAAAAAAGGCAATTTTGAACACGTATTTTTTTATTTATTTGTCAAACAAATTTTGACGAAGTTACGAGGCATTCAAGTTGCGCTTGACGTCACGCTTTCGTAAATTTTTTTACAAAATAATGACGTCGCAAGCCCCCACTCTAAAACTTTGATGCTCTTTAACTTTGTGATTTTTTGTCAATTTGATGAAGCGAAAAATATGTGTCTACTATTTTTGTGTAATCTAACTGACGGACTAAATAGAATTATAGTTTTTTAATATAGTCATCGTCCCTATTGTCTGTGCCAGGAGACAGCGCTGTGCATAACAACTAAGAATAACAAAGTCTTTGAATTAAACACTTATATTTTGATTTTAAATTATACTTATTTATTTAATTTTTTAATATTAGTCAGATCAGGACTTCACCTGGCAGCCCTGTCTGCTCAGAGCACGCCAGCGCGCGACTGGCAACAACGCGGCCCTCAACAACTGTTGTCGCTAATTGGCTCGCAGCAAATGTTCTTTCTTGCTGTTGTTGAACAACAGCTGCGCTGTGAGCCATTTGTCGGTCGTTGTTGATTTAAGTGTTGTTGCTAGTAGGGGGTTAATTAAATGGTAATAAAATTGTATTTGAAAGTGATAAAGTTTTTTTATAAACATAGCAAGTTTGATTCGCATATTGCTGTGAGTCAGGTATAAATCGAGTATTTATTGCGAAGAAAGTTAGTATGCTAGTCCTTGCGTTATAAATGCGAAGGTCATTTTGTAATGACTTCACGATTAAGCGATTGTGATTAAAAAAAAATAAATTTATGAAAGAACTTACACTACTTCTAATCCCGAAAAGATTTATAGATTCCGCGGAATGCAAGATAGAGAGTAGATGATATCCTTCTAACCGATTTGGGTAATGGCGGCCAATCTTAACCAAGATTAGCCAACTGCGCAGGAGATATTATAGTGCACAAGTGTGTGCGCAAACATAAGCTTACTCTCTGTTCCTTCTTCAGTCAGGTCAGGTGCAGGACAAACATAATTTCTGTATGAACACCCAGCCGCCATTGTGTTTGGGCCCCACCTTAGTCTATGTACATACATACATAACATCACGTCCATAATCCCCGAAGGTAGAGTCAAAGGGACAGCAGGTCCCTTTAACCACATTCAGCCAAAAACAAAACTGGGCTGGGTTAGATAGAAAATTGTGAAAAAGTGACAAGTGGCTGGGTCGTCATCTACACAGTCACATACCCAAAACCCCATATACCATTAGTCACCCTTTAGTCTTTGTATTTTTTTAATTATATATTCGGTCACCAAGCTATAATTAGATAAGTTGAAGGTTTATACAAGTTCAAAGAGTAGCAGGTCATGCCTTGCTGTATACTCAAGTATGTGGATTATTTTTAGTTTCTATGTGGTAGCTCAATGGTAAGGACACGCGCCTCTTAACCGAGGAATGCGGGTTCAAACTCGGGCACGTACCTCTGGATTTTTTAAATCTATGTAGCTAGGTACGTATTTACACCACTAGCTCGACGGTGAAGGAAAACATCGTGATGAAACCTGCAAATTCAAGCAACTTTGAACTTGTAACCATGATCCAAAAATTGTCTGGTTCCCCTATCTTAGGGTTACGAAGGTCAGATCGGCAGTCGCTTCAATGTAATTACCAGACTCGCTATATCCTGTATCATGGTCTAAGCGGACCCCGTCTAAGCACGGGATATAACGCTAAGAGGATGCTGTATGTTTGTATGTCATTTATAATTATTACGATAATTCAATTATGAATAAATTTATATATAATAATGATAGGGAAGCTTGAGTAGATATGCTCACTCAATTGCATCGGGGGTGGTGGCGTTATGTGGCGGGTCGTTACATTCCCTTAAATATGGTCGATTGAAACGATGGCTGACACATACGTCATACTTGTGAACAAGTGCCATCTTCGGAGGCTGGTCTGCTCTGGTTTACCTTTTACTTGCTGAATCTTTAACGAATGTATGACTTGGTATAAATATTAATTTAATCTGTAAATTAATTTTTTTTATTTAATCTGCCACTGAAAAGAGTGACTACCGAGTTTCTTGCCGGTTTCTTCTCGGTAGATGCGACATTCCGAACCGGTGGTAGATTCAAATTATTTTACTTTGTATCTATTATTTGACGATTTACAAGTGCTTTTTTGAGGCCTACGTAAATAAAGACATTTTTGAGTTAGAGTTTGAACCTCGAAACTGTCACAGAGCATTACCCTCAAGCCATACGAGGCGCGGGAGGGCAAGAGGAAATGCCCTCGTTAGCGCGGCACCGCCCGCGGCCCGCCAAGATTGGATTCTTGGCCTGCCCGGGGCGCGAGCTCGACAGTCCTGGGTTTGATCTATTTTGCAAGCTTGTTTGTACCAACTTAATCCTAACTTGTTTATAGGAACCGACAGACGTGGATATGTCATGTATTATATGTCCATTTGTTACATAGAATTGGTTCCATATCATGATTTTATCCCAAGCTTTCTCGTGAACTTATATTTTTTTTCATAAAATCTTGTTTTGTTCATAACATCACTATTAACAACATAGTTCGATTTGGTAAAAGCGTTTGGATGTTATGCATTATTAATAATTATTATTTATATAAGAGACAGGATTTGACAGACCCGAACTTAAAAATAATTAACAATATTTAAGTATTTCAATTTACAATTACAATGATAAAGTTATCGCTCATTGATTACCTAGATTATGTTAAAAATAACATAAATTGTGCCCTAGGCTGCACAATTTAATGCTTTTGCATAGGAGTTGACAGGAGGACAGGTCCCGGATGACGCGTATAACCTTCATTTTGCCGATGGAAATATACTCGAGAGCCATAATAGTGTCGGGAGCCATGGTATTTTGCTAAATAATTCAATGTGTATAAAGAATATCCTTTAAAGTAAGTTCTGTCAAAATATCGCCAAAGATAGTAAATTTTGGCATTTAAAAGAGTATCGAGTTTCTTGCCGGTTTCTTCTCGATAGAGTCTACCTTCCGAACCGGTGGTAATGTTTTCTTTTCTGTTTAAATTGACTATTTATAAGTGTTTTTTTGGAGCCTATATAATTTTTTTTTTTTTTTTATTTATTAAGGAATAACAACAGCCATTAACAATATGTATGAACACAAGGTAACAATCACTTAAATATCTTAGGCCATAGCAGTTATTCACAGTATTACATAACTTTAAGTAGGTATTAACATGCAAAATTAAGTCTTTGACAATTTGAACTTGAAATTTAGCCAACAAACATAAAATGAAGAGTTCATTGAAATTATACAACTAGATGACATGTGCAAATATTAGCAAAATGTATACTGTCAAAGTGAACATTATAATATTGAAGCACACATTGTATTAATGTGATAGTAAGTTAAGGATCCTTGACATGTCGGTATATAACTATTGCATTACCTACCAAATACACTCTGTGTGTTTTAAGTTATTTAAATATGATACTACAATGAAACGACAATACAAGTCAGGTAAATATACTTAGATAATAAATGATGCTCCGTACATAATCAATTGCTCACTAAACTCCCTCAGAATTTAATTAAAAAATTGGATAGTCTATTAATTAATTAATTCAGGGCAGCAAGGATGAATGAAGGTAAGATCCTCATCCATCCCCACTCACCAAAATATTTTTGATGACTTGTTTAAAAGAGTTCTTACTATTATAAATGAAAGGGTCCACCGCTGTGAATTTTTTATTAAATGTGTTAAATATACGTGTCAAGACGGCATTTTGCCCATAATTGGTCTTGTGACAGGGAACAGAAAAAAGCTTTGTATGACGTGTGCGTCGTCGCGGAACGCACAGTGATAGCTTCTCCATTAATTCCGGACAATCCAGTCGCCCGTGCAAAATGTCATACAGCAGCCCCATATCCAGCATTGTGCGCCTTTCTTCTAGTGTCATTAATTTTAATTCTCGACAATTGACTATATAATCCATTTTGCGCCTTTTCAATTTAAAATTTAAGTGTTTTAAGAATTTCTTCTGGATACCTTCTATCCTATTTTTGTGTAGACTGTAAAATGGTGACCAAATAGGACTAGCGTACTCTAATATGCTACGAACGTAGGCGTAATATACGACTTTAAAACTAGTAAGGGATGTGAAAGGTTTGCAGGTTCGAATGACGAAACCTAGATTCCTGTAAGACCTATTAACCACATTTTCGACATGATGTGAAAAAGACATGTCCGCTTCCAACCAGACTCCCAAATCGCGTACGACCTCTGCCCTCTCAATTATAACGTCGTTAAATTTATAGTCGAAAACAATTGGTTTCCTTTTTCGCGTAAAACTAATACATTGGCATTTCATTATACTTATTTTTATATTGTTTCGTGTGTAGAAGGACATAAGAGTATTGAGATCCTTTTGAATGGTCATGCCATCAGATATTGAGTTAACTTTTAGAAAGATTTTCTTGTCATCGGCGTATAAAAGGTGTTTAGCGTTTCCGAAGCAATTGTAGATATCGTAGATATATGCGTTATAGAAGAGAGGGCCAAGATGGGAGCCTTGAGGGACTCCTGAGGGAACAGAAACGAAGTTTGAGCAATAACCGCCTAGTATCACTGCCTGTGACCGATTAGAAAGATATGATATTAAATAAAGAGAGAATTTGAATTTTAATAAACATCTAGTTCTGAACTTCCTCTTTACCTTGTCTTTAAGATTAATACACACTTTTACCTTTTAGAAGTGTATACCACATTTATATAAAGGTATTTAACATAATGTGCATTTATATATTAATATAAGAAGAGTGGGTACTTACCAGGCGAGTCGTCGGGCACGTCGGAGTAGTGGTGCGGCGCGGCCTGCCCCGCGTACAGCAGGTTCAGTTCCCGCGCCTCGTTCTCTTCTTGAGCTTGTTGCCGGCGGAGGGCGACCTGTCAGCAAAACGTCAGATTTAAAATTCATTGTCTTTTAAGACCATTATAATGTCGTTTCTTAAAGCCTCAAGATCAGTGGCTATTCAGAGTCCGGTTTGATTTCATTTTAGCGCGTCTGGATACTTACTCATAGTTAAACATCCAAAGATATCTCTACTTACCGACAGACCATTGTAATAATTGCTATGCTTACTATATAAATCATGAAGCTCGTGCTAAGCTTTTAACTAGTTCCCTTCGCAAATTACTATACGAATGTCTGCAACCAGTCTTTATTGAGTAACACCATTTCACCTACACTGACGGAGACTAAGTTCTGTTGCTATACACAGTGTAGTAGGGTGAATCAACTATTTTTTGTTTTTCTCTGTCCCTGGACTTCATGTTTTTTTAACGTTTAAATTATACTAGTTTCTATGCTAATATTATTATCAAAAGTAATTTAAATAAACAAGTTTTTAGGGAGATATAATTACAAACTAAATAGTACCATTTTTTTTGATTTCCTGTGGGTAAGCCAGCAGACAATTTCTAGTGTCCATATAAAAATCTACTGTCCCCGTAGCTACTAGTTCTTACATTTTTGAACGTGTTGTAAAAAAAATGTATGGTCACTATTAAATGGTATACTGTATCGGTAGAAGTAAAGTCTATAGTCCTTAATTTGTCATAGAACATTAACGAAATTTCTTTAATTATTTTTTTATTTTGATTTTCCTACATGTCCCCAACAAGCGACTGAAATCGTTGTCTCCTTACTTACCCAGTTTAAAATTAAAGTTATGTAGTAGAACATCACCTCATCTATTTGAACCAATCACAAGACGTTTTAAATATCACGTGATCGAGTGCGCGATACCCGCGACTGTCCGTTCGCTCGGCCATTTCGTCCAAGACAGGAAGCGAGGGTGGGTGGCTTTATTGTCGGTCTACTGGGTGACTTCGAATTCTTGTAAGTATTTTGAACTTTTTACAGATTTTAAATTTTATTACTATAGAAATATAGTCTAATATGGGATGTTAGTATAAAATAATGTGATTTTTTAGATAATTAATCAAATACCACAACTTTTTCGTTGTATGTCTCCTGAGTTACCGGTCCCCTTGCTTACTTTTCGGGTGACCCAAGAGACAATTGCGGTGACTCAAGAGATCGTACGTTGTAGTGTTTAATGATTATGTTGAAATGAGATATTTATCCAATCATATTGTGTCTTTTGATCTCAACTATACGTAAACGAATCGATCGGAAGTGTTTATAGTAAAAGTGTAGTATATATAAATGATCTGCCAGTTAGTAAATAAGTTCGAGTAAATAAGCCTTCTCGTACTTTTAAGATGACAAACAGATAATAATAAAATTTGTTAAACTATTAATTGAGAATTAAATTAATCCTGTATAATTCTTATATTTTAGAATATTTCATTTTAAATTCCATTTTTTATTCTTCCGTTTAACCTATTACAGAATAATATGTCGCCACTAACATCAGCTGAAAAACAAAGACGTTATAAGGAAAATATTAAAAATAATGCGCAAATGGTAAAGGCAAGAGAACGGAAGACGAGGGATGTAATGCATATAAAGTGTGTAAGAGATGAGACAGGAAAGGTGCTGATGGACGAGAATAGTATAAAAGTGCGATGGAAGAATTATTTTGAAAGACTCATGAATGAAGAGAATGAATGGAATGAAGAGTTAGAAGACCCAGGGACAAATGTTGGATTGGTGGAAAATATAAGTATGGAAGAAGTGGAAATGGCCGTGAGAGGAATGAAAAAGGGGAAAGCGATAGGACCTGATGGAATACCAGTTGAAGTGTGGAAGATATTAAAAGTGGATGGATGGCAGTGGTTGGCTTTATTCTTCAATATGTTGTTGCAGGAAGAATCAATCCCGGATGAATGGTGCAACAGCTTACTGGTGCCATATATAAAAATAAGGGTGACGTGCAGGATTGCAACAACTATAGAGGAATAAAGCTAATAGAGAGTGAAATTTCACAAAACCAATTCGGGTTTATGCCTGGTCGAGGAACAACGGACGCCATTTTTGCCATTCGCCAAATTTGCGAAAAATATAGACGGGCGCATAAGAACTTGCACATGGTGTTCGTTGATCTTGAAAAGGCGTACGATCGCGTTCCCCGTAAGGTTTTGTGGTGGGCCCTTAAGATGAAAGGTGTGCCTGAGAAATACCTGCAGTTGATTCGTGCTATGTACAGTAGATGCAACACCCAAGTCCGATCAACCGCCGGCACCACGGCTAGTTTCAATGTGGCTGTGGGCTTACACCAGGGCTCAGCGCTTAGTCCGTACCTCTTCCTGATGACAATGGATGCGCTGACATCGGACATACAGGAAGAGGCTCCCTGGTGCATGCTGTTTGCCGACGACATTGTGCTAGTTGCTGAAGATGCCCTGGAGGTCCAGAACAGATTGGAGGTATGGCGGCAACGGCTGGAGAGTGTTGACCTCAGAATCAGCAGAACCAAGACTGAATACCTGTTCTGCGATTTTGGTGGTCTCTCCAACCCATTGCCGATTACGCTTGCCGGAACGTCCATACCTATCTGTTCCGACTTCCGGTACCTCGGGTCTCTGGTGCAGGGTGACGGCGGTATTGACAGGGATGTAAGGCATCGAATCAACTCAGGTTGGATAAAATGGCGGCAGGTCACAGCAGCAACATGCGATCCACGGATACCCTTAAGGATTAAGGGCAAAATCTACAGAACCATTATAAGACCTGCCATACTGTATGGATCGGAATGTTGGGCCGTGAAGAAGACGGATGAAAGACGAGTGCATGCAGCGGAAATGAGAATGTTAAGGTGGATGTGTGGAGTGACGCGAATGGACAGGATAAAAAATAAATATATTAGAGGAAGTATGAAAGGGGCACCAGTGATAGATAAGATGAGAGGAAACCGTTTATCTTGGTATGGGCATGTGATGAGAAGAGAGGAAGGACATGTGACGAAGAGAGTGATGAGTATGAATATTAGTGGATGGAGAGGAAGAGGAAGGCCAAATAAGAGATGGATGGATTGTGTGAAAGATGATATGAGTAAAATGGAAGTGGATAGCTTGATGACGGCTGACCGGGACGTATGGAAGAAGAAGACATGCTGCGCCGACCCCAGATGAACTGGGAGAAGGGCAAGAGGATGATGATTTTTGATAACGTTGATGGGCGTGTTAAGGAGGAAATAATCAAAGATTTATTGGGTTTACAAGGCAAGTTAAGAACCACAAAACAAATAACAGAGAATCAAACGAAATTAAGGAAAATGCTACAAGATTTTTTTGTCCGAGACGACATATCAAGAGCTACAGCAGGCAAGAAAGATTTAAAGAAAGATTTAAAAACGTCAATGGGTTTATTCTATTCGTAGTAGGTAGTAAGTATTATTAGTTTATAGTATTTGTTAAAAACGATCTCGTTATATTTTATGTCATTATTTTAATAAGTTCTTAATATATAGTACGATTTAATCGTCAATATTACGTTACACTTATTACCATTGTTTTAAGCTGATTTAAAGTTTTGACATTAGCTTTACATGTTTTGTGAAATGTACGTTCCTTTTGTTCTTAAAGACTGTCAAATGAGAATAAGACTTATACTTAATAGTTAGCTGGACACTAATATTGTTTGTTTGATAGCTAGTCAGTAGTGTGTCACAGGAAAGCAGTGTCTCCCGAGTCACTTATTTGTCTCCTGACAAACAAACTTGTCCCCAGATTGGGGCAGTGATTGTCCGACTTTATTTATTAAACAAGTGTTATTGCATGAATCTTTATAGGTGTATTGCTTTTACGTTATGGGAGAAGTTTGCCCAATATTTGTTTTCTGTTTATGATGATTTGTTTTAAAAATATGACAAAAATTGAGAGCTGGTTTTTAATTAGTGACTCCAGAGACGTAATGTTCAAGTATTTTGAGCGAATCTTTAAAGTTTTTGATTAAGTAAAGTCTGTAAAGGATTATATTTGTATTATTTTCGTTATTATTAAAATTTCATTCCCAATTTTCCGTATTTTTATTGATGAAAATGTTAGTCACTCAGGGGACATATTAAATGACCTACATCCGTTCTGAGACAAATAAGTGGATAACAACGATCTAAAGATCGTGCCCAATCCTGAAATGTTGAAGGGCGATAGTTGAGGCAAACAAATAATATTAATATAAAAGAAAATTTTGATTTATTTTATATTTGAAATTATCGCATGTTGGGACAAAAAAAAGTTGATTCGCCCAGTAGGTATAAAAGATAAGAAAGATGTAATGATATGATATCAGTGTCCTTAGGCGTGACATCACGCTGCGACTCGACGTCCTTCTGGTGACTTGTACCTGTGCGGCCATGACTCGCTGCCGCTCTGCGATGAGGGTGCACTTTGTGCAGACGCAGTCTTGCAAGCAACAGTACAGCCTGAGGCCTCCAGCATGACGTCACGCCGTGACTTGCCGCGCTGCTAGTGACTCGTACCTTCGCGGCCATGACAAGCTGCCGCTCCGCGATGAGGGTCCACTTTGTGCAGACGCAGTCTTGCAAGCAACAGTACAGCCTGAGGCCTCCAGCATGACGTCACGCCGTGACTTGCCGCGCTGCTAGTGACTCGTACCTTCGCGGCCATGACTCGCTGCCGCTCCGCGATGAGGGTCCACTTTGTGCAGACGCAGTCTTGCAAGCAACAGTGCAGGTTGAGGCCCCTAGTGTGACGTCACGCCGCAACTCGCCGCCCTGCAAGTGACTCGTACCTGCGCGGACATGACTCGCTGCCGCTCTGCGATGAGGGTGCACTTTGCGCAGACGCAATCTTGCAAGCAACAGTACAGCCTGAGGCCTCCAGCATGACGTCATGCCGCGACTCGTCGCGCTGCAAGTAACTTGTACCTGCGCGGCCATGACTCGCTGCCGCACCGCGATGCGGGTGCACTTTGCGCAGACGCAGCCTTGCACGCAACAGTACAGCTGGAGGCCCTCAGCGTGACGTCACGCCGCGACTCGCCGCGCTGCTAGTGACTCGTACCTGCGCGGCCATGACTCGTTGCCGCTCCGCGATGAGGGTGCACTTTGCGCAGACGCAGTCTCGCCAGCGGCAGTACCGCTTGTGGCCCTTCAGCGCGGAGACCACGCCGTGGTTGCGGCACCTGGCGCATTTGGGTGTCCTCTGTAGACAAAACGAGAAAATATTAACATCATTTCATATTATTATATGTTGCAACAAGCAAAGCTTAAGGAAATAATTGTAGTTTTGGAACATGACATTACATAAACCTCAATACTTTGGTTAAAGTTAGAATTAAAAGCTTCCAAGTTAATAATAAATAATGCAATAGAACATAAGGTTTTATTGTTTTGCCAGTAAAGGATCAGTAGCCTTCAGGTCTTCAGCCTTCAGACTTCATCATCAAATTTAAGTAGCTATCATAAAAGTATCATTACGTTCAATTATATTACTTACACATACTTGTATAATTTCCATAAAAAATTACTACAACAAATTGATTACATTTAAATTTTTTTAATATATTACTTATTTGTAGTACCCTTGTTATAAACAAAAGGTAAATAAACAAACCCAGTCTATGAGTGTACGGAGAATATATACAGAATAATAATATATATTATAACATAATATACACAGAATCATGACTAACTGAATAAGAATCAATAAAAAGAGGTGTGTTATTGACTTAATAAGTAAAATTTCCTCCAACAATCGAAATAACTATTTAAAATCCTGTTGCGCTTGAGACAAACAGGTTATTTCCTATAAGTATATAATAAACTAGCTGTCCCGGCGAACTTCGTATCGCCCAGTAAATGAAAATGGACATTGATTTGTCGATTGACATTTAACATTGACAGATACGAATCCCACCGTTTTATATGAGAAAATACTTTTGCTTTTATTTTGTTTTATCGTAAATTTGCAATGCTTTTAATAGTTATTCTGTTATTCTGGACGAAGACAAATCCAACAAATCAAAAACAACGTAAATCGGTTCAGCCGTTCTCGACTTATAAGTGGTGTAACAAACACGACTTTGTTTTATATATATAGATTCTAATTATATTTAGAGACATCGTTCCGCCTATTGTTATTGATGTCAACTGACATTACAATTAAACATAGACTCCAGAAGAGTGGTAATTCATTTATTGGTCTTTGTATTAAAATATTTAATAAACTTCCAGAAAGTCTACTAGCATTACCTTCACATAAGTTCAAATTGTGCATTAAAGCGCTTTAAATGAGTAAGGGCCACTATAAGATTGAAAACTTCTTAAATGATAAGCATATATGTTACCTAGTATGTGTAGAATATTAAGTACGAAATTGTAAATTTCGGCATTTAAAAGAGTAACTATCGAGTTTCTTGCCGGTTTCTTCTCGATAGATTCTACCTTCCGAACCGGTGGTAATGCTTTTTTTCTGTTTAAATTGACTATTTATAAGTGCTTTTTTGAAGCCTATATAAATAAAGAGATTTTGAATTTGAAACGCCGCTATCCTTACTTATACTAAGTGACAACATTAACACGATATTAAGTCTATGTGCCTTTCTGATCCCGTTAAGCCTCTTGACCGATTCTGATCAAATTTGGACCGTTAACAATTTGAACACTAAGAAAGAACATCGACGTTATAGGGAAAAGTCATTCCCCTATCATCTTCCTAGCGTTATGTCCCGTGCTTAGACAGGGTCCGCTTAGACCATGATCCAGGATTTAGCGAGTCTGGTAATACGTGCCCGGGTTTGAACCCGCACTCCTCGGTTAAGAGGCGCGTGTCCTTACCATTGAGCTACCACCGCTCCGCCAAAAAATCATTCCCCTATAACGTTGATTAATGTAACACGCCGATTTCCGCGAAAGAAGCCACGTGCATAAGCTAGGTAACTATTCAACTTACTGATATGTATTTGTTTCATATTACAGGCAGATGAAAAGATTTAAATATACATTAGACTGTATTTGAAAATCCCACAAGTGAAAATGTAGTTAAGTGTTTTATTTGTTAGACTAGCTGTGCTCGCGGTTACACCCGCGTTTATGGTTATCTAATGTTATATAGCCAACAGCCTTTCTCGATAAATGAAGTATACAACAAAAAATATTTTTTCAAATTGCAACAGTAGTACTTGAGGTTAGCGCGTTCAAGCAAATGAACAAACTCTTTAGCTTTATAATATTAGTATAAATTTGCGGGTGTATTTTCTTCTTTTATGGGTGTATTTTTATATTAAAAAACTATTTAAGTATATAAGATTCTATCAATGCACTTACTTGTTAAAATTCCATTTCTTTATTTATTAATCCGTCAATTCCCACATAACATAGCATTACGCCCATAATCCCCGAAGGGGTAGGCAGAGTCAAAAGGGCAGCAGGCCCATTAAACCACATTCAGCCTAAAACAAAACTGGGCTAGATGGAAAATTGTGAAAACTAGTGACAAGTAGCAAGCTCATCAATTAAAATCAACAAAAATCAAAACGAATGATTTTAACATTGACTATTTCTCGCTCACTAAGTTAAATGTTACCATCTGCCACTATACAAGTTATGAAAGTAGCCAAATATTACCCTTATAATAACAGTTATAAGCAAACAAACAAAACTGTAACTCAATAAAACATAAATACCCGTTTCGCTTTTGAAAGCTTTTTACGCGCAACGCTAAGTTCCCTCCATCATCATAGTATCATGTTACCTAATTGCTCGCAACATGTTAATAAAGTAACATTACCGAGGTGTCGGGTAACATCCATGTTGCCCCAATGTCGGGCGCCTGTTTGAAGCAACAATGCGGTAATGCAGTTTTGAATTAGAATATCAATTACCGAATCAGGAAGTGACATAAGAGACTGCATATTATACTAGACTAGCTTTCGCTCGCGGTTTTTCTCCCTATTTAAGTAGTATTAAAGTTGGCATCGAAGGGTACTATACGTCTAATGGTAAGTAGACACTATAGCTCATGGAATTCGCTTCACCAGGATGATAGAAGGTAGCTCATCGTCTACATATACATATACCCAATACCCAGACCCATTGGTCACGACATGCTATCAACATCATCTTCCTAGCGTTATGTCCCGTGCTTAGACGGGGTCCGCTTAGACCATGATCCTGGATGTAGCGGGTCTGGTAATTACATTGAAGCGACTGCCGATCTGACCTTCGTAACCCTAAGATAGGGGAACCAGACAATTTTTGGATCATGGTTACAAATCCAAATTTATTTGAATTTGTAGGTTTCATCACGATGTTTTCCCTCACCGTCGAGCTGGTGGTATAAATACGTACATAGATTTGAAAAATCCAGAGGTACGTGCCCGGGTTTGAAACCGCACTCCTCGGTTAAGAGGCGCGTGTCCTTACCATTGAGCTACCACCGCTCCACGTCACGACATGCTATCAACACAGTTGTGATATTATTTTTGAGTCCCAGGCCAATGTGTAATCCTAATGGGTTTATTTCAAATTTATAGGTTGACATCAATTCAATCAATATTTCTCAAACTTTTTTGCTTTATGATTCTTATAACTTGGCATATTCAATGCTTACTTTGTAAATCTAATTTGGAATTGAGTGTTCATTAATATTATAAGAAACCACCTACCTGTAAGTCCTCCCGTTTAGATTGCAATCTGTCAGTAACTGAATAAGATTATCTACATAACTTATTAATGGCGGAAGAATCATTTTTTTTTTGTATTATTATTACTGCTTTTGTGGAGCCTATATAAATAAAGATATATCTATTTCTAATATACTTTACATACCTAATGAAACTAAACCAATTTATATCCCTCTCTTATAACACTCAGGCCTAATATTTCAAAGTCAAAGACAGAATATTTATAAATCGTAAAATTTTTATAATATGATTTTCACAATTTACCATCTAACCCAGCCCACTGTCCCATGTTGGTCTGGGACTTAAAAATAATGTGCCAATTGTGTTTCTTGCCTAGCATGTCGTAAAAGGCGACTAATGGTATATCGGGTTTTGGGTATGTGAATGTGTAGGCAACGAGATAGCCACTTGTCCCAAATTTTCCGCAATTTTCTATATAACCCAGCGCAGTATTGTTTTTGGCTAAATGTGGTTAAAAGGGCCTGCTGCGTTTTGGACTCTGCCTGCATGGGCGCGATGTTATTTTTTTTTTTAGATAGTATGATGTTGTTGAATGTTGGCTCTTCCGATAAGATTACGGCAAAAACACTCCGCATTTACTCCTTTCTGTGACGACATACTTACAAAAGGGGTTATAAATCGTATTTAAGTTGGAACTTGGAAGGTATTGTGTTGTTTTAAAAGAAGTCGCACTATTGCTTGCGACTCACGTAGTGGAATATTGCGCTCTTCTAGCTGTTTATACCAGTATCTCCTAGATCATCAATTGATAAATCAGTCATATCACTTTTACCACAGTATTTAAAGCGAAACAGTGGTTTACCAACATTTATTTTTGTCTTCGCTATTCCACATCCCACCGGACTATTAAAAAAAGAAGGACCCCACGCTGTCATACTATAGCGTGAAGCCACGTTTATGCATGTGTGAGTGAGATACTTATGGATACCACATATCGGATATCTGTCATTTGGAGCACTTATTAAGTTAATGTGTGACGTAAGTTGCGTGTCAAGGTGGAGCACCTGAGGAGCTTCAATGTCGTGTTAGTGACGCGGAGTCCTTCTTTTTTACTAGTCCGTGGTATATCAATAATAGCATGCTCGTTATCCCCGAAGGAGTAGGCTAAGTCTGGCAGTAAGCTTGTTTAACTAATCTTCTTCTTCCTTCTCGCTACGTCCCGTTACACGGGGTCGGCTTTTCTAACCTTGTTTAACTATTAGCCTTTGTTTTTTAAAAAGGAATTACGTCAGATGGAAGTTAGTTTAATTTAGTTTACGTCAGATATGTTGTGAAATACTAATGACAAGTGGCTAGCTCTTCACCCGCAAGATGAAAAACCAAAACTCAAATACACCACCGCTATAATATTTATGCTAGACAAGCAGCACAGTTGGTACATTCTCTTTCCAACACGACGCATACGCATATTACCGTTAATAATTAAGGGGTACACTTTACCCTCAATGTTTTAATTTAAAATACATTGTTAGTTCTGTTTACCCTTCGGGAAATGTCATTCGGAACATACTTCAGAACGTTTTTAACCTTTTATTAGATTTGTAGCTTTTGTTTTCTAAAATAGTGGTATAAAGTATAATTTGTATTTTTCGACGGATTAAGACTGGCCAATGTAAGAGTACTAGTTGTGCCGGCGGTTCCGTCCGCGTCTATGGTTAATGTTATATGAGTTATATATAGCCTATAAGCCTTCCCAATAAATGGGCCATCTGACACTGAAGTACTAATTGTTCAAATCGGATCAGTAGTTCCTGAGATTAGCGCGTTCAAGCTAACAAACAAACATACGCTTCAGTTTTATAATATTAGTAAGTAAAGATTTACTTTTAAAATAACCGAAATAAAATAAAGTAATATTAATAATAAACTGTAAATGAATATATATTTTAAAGTAGAAATTATTATTTTTTATGTAAAAGCTCCCATTGCATTTAATTTGATTTATACCAAGTGTAATATTGTTTAAACAAATAAATCAACATTCTGCACAATGTATCCATTATTTCTTATTTGCCTTTATTTGATATTTTTTATTTTAAACATTATTAATCGAAAGCTTTTATGGCTACGGCCTGAAACGATCCGAAATGTGTTTTGAAGCTTTCGTAGCGCCGTAGTCGTAGCGCCGTCGGTAGCGCCCACTCTACTTAAATTAACTACTAATTAAATTATTACAACTCCTTGCTCTATATTTCCTATTTAATAATATAATATTAAGAATAGCGGTTAGTTATAATTATTAGAGCGTTGGAAATTAGCAGTAAGATTTTCTCAAAATTATTGTAGCAATAATTAAACTCATAGTTACGTTTCAAAGTATTTATAAAGGCAACTATTATCAAATTAACGTGTTGATATTTAAAAAGTTACTTTTTAACCGACTTCAAAAAAAAGGAGGAGGTTCTCAATTCGACAGATTTTTTTTTAAACAATCATATGTTATGTATTTTAATTATCTATATTTTCAAAACCTATAAATTATACCGTTGGTAAGAAAATAATGTATCCAATTACGCTTTAACGTTTTGGATAACGAATGTTTTAGTTTATTATGCATCAGAAAACCCATTCCATAGTAAACCTAGCATATAAAACCAGAAATAAAATTGGTGAATTTTTAAACTCTACATCGATAACTTTAACTCTTAAAAGCTTCCAATATTATTTTACAGAAAATTTGTCAACAGTTCAGATCACCGTTGCTGTCCGAATTCAAAGACTCACCTGGTATCTCTCCGAGGCTCTAAGGAAGAACGGCGGTAGAGCAGCCAGCACCGGGTGCTGGACCAGCTGGGAGACATCCACGCCGTTGGGTAGAGACATTTCCATTATAACAACAGCAGCAAACTCTCAATAAGTCCGATACCCAACTCAATCACACAAACTCATTTGTACACAAACTCTACAATACCAAACTGTTCCAAATGTGAAAATGACAGTTTTGACTCTACTCCAGGAATGGAACGTCGCGATTCAAATGTGGAACGCGCAACATTTGAGGCGGCGGCCCGCGACGAGTTGTAACCAACACTGTTGCTTCATTTTCGGCGAACAAACTGACAGTTGCTCGCGAGAGAGGGACGGAAAGAGTGCGAAACGACACACTGTATTCAAGCGCTAGCTCCGTCCCATTCGCACTATAGTGTTAACTGTATATGTTGTATCATCCGGTTATATAAAATGTTGTCAGATGAGAGCGAGCTTTCCACCAATGGCGGTGTTTCGCGACCCCGCCTCTGAGCCGTGATTGGTGGATGCGAATGCTGAAACTTAATTTATAAAGGTGACTTTTTTGAGAACCAGTTTTTGTGTTACCGGACAAAGCTCTATTGAGTGAAGCACAAAAAACACAATTATGTTTGTTATTCGCGTCGTGGATTCAGATTCTTTTTTAATATTTATTGTAGAGGTTTTTGTTCAATTGTTCCGAGTGCGGTTAATATTCCTCGGGTCAATATGGATTTCGAGGGCATTATTTAGATCTGGGCTCGATAAGTTTTTATGGCGTATTCGAATCTTTGATTCATCATGACATGAGCATACATTGATGATATCTCAATTTGCATTCTATGCGTTCGTAGAATGTATAAACATGTCATCAAGGTAAAATAGACACGGAAAAATATTTCCATATTTATTATTGGCTCATTGTATGGCGTAATAACATATTTAGTACGTAGTACATATTTTAGTCCACTTTCCACTTGGGGTTGTCTTAGTATTGAAATAGGTACTTAACTATATCTTTTCTAGATTAATTTTCGATTAATATAGCAAATTGGAAGTATTATAAGTCTTCACTAAATATTATGAATACTACATTTTGTGAATTGATTTCGATTTATTTTTAATATTTACATGAAATGCCTGCTGCCCCCTTGACTCTGCCTACCCCTTCGGGGATTATGGGCGTGATGTTATGTAATGTTTTGTAATTAACATAAAATATTAAAACTCTAATAAAGCATTCCCTTATTTTAACTTGCAGCAAAAGTAAGTTAAATATCTGAAGTCACACAAGTTCTTATTTCGATATAAAAATTGTAAAACTGCTAATGTACTTTTGTAATAATCAAGAAAAAGTTTAGCTCGCCAAAGTCTGGCTGGCTTGATCTCTATAACTAACCAATCGAACCCGAGCAAAGCCACGCGCTTAGCTATCATACCCTCGCCGAAGCAAACGGTAGCGATCTTAATTCTAAATTCAATTCAAACGCCGAAGCGACGCGGAAGGTGGGTCCAAATTGAAATATTTCAATTTGCTTGTCGGCGGGAATTCGATTTAAATTACAATGAGAGGGGGCGGCCGGGGTGGGGGTGACGTAATTATCAATGTATAACTGAATATCTGCGCGTTTGTGTTTCACGCCGATCGGTATAGGACGGTTGGGAATATGCTTTTATATTGACTCTATCATAGAGTGTCATTGTCATTTGAAATGTAACGTCAAGTATGCTCTATTAGATACAAGTAATAATATGTATATTAAGTAAGTAGTTTACATACATACATACATACATAATGTCACGCCTTTTTCCCATGGGGGTAGGCAGAGATCACGTACTTCCATTTGCTACGATCCTGGTAAGTAGGTAGTTTAGGAAGTAATAAATGGTACTGTCATAAAAATACTTTAATACCTTTGAGTAACATGATTTAATTTGAGCCCCATGTTGGTCTAGGACTTGAAAAGAATGTGCTCCTTGTCTAACATGTCGTAAAAGGTGACTAGTGGTATATCGGGTTTTGGGTGAGTAATTGTGTAGGTGACGAGCTAGCCATTTGTCTCTACTTTTCCCCAGTCTTCCATCTAACCCAGCTCTGTTTTAATTGGCTAAAACCGTGATAATATGTATGTATGTATAAATGTACCTTTGAGGAAACTGACAATAGTTTATTCCTAAACAAATGGTTATTAGGTTGAATTTTAAATTAAGTTGTAGACTCATAAGATTGCGGTCTGAGTTATTTTATCTTAGCTCTTTAAAAAGTCGTGTAATTCCATATTTCTTCCTTCATATTTCTTTCTTCCTTGTTCAACCAAAGGTATGTCTTATAGCCAGATTTATTTGAACGACTATTAAAGTATCCGATGATACTTACTCTAACAATAGCCATAGCACGGTAACACCTCTAATGTCACTGGTTTTAGCTTTCAAAAGCTACTCTGGTAATGTTGAATAGAATTTACATCAAATTATCGTTTGAGCAATTAAGTATTACTTCACATATATTTGAGGAAATTTAATTTAAATCTTCCTACACATTTTTATACGTTTGTAACTGATTCATTTTTAGAGCTTCGCTGTATAATAATACCTTCAAATAACATCGAAATTTCATACGTTTCAAGTAGAATTTATCAAAATTTTCTTCCAAAAGAAATTACTTAGACAAAAAATAATAATGTGGCAATCTTTTATTGGAGCGATTGACTTTTGTATATAAACTTACCATATAGATCCTAGACTACTTATATGATTTTCCATCTAATCATGAAAAGCTGCTCTATTCCAAAATTTCCAAAGCTCTACCTCACAAAATGTCTCGCAGACAGCTCCCTGTAGAGCGAACGGATACAGGTGAGGAGGGGGCGGCCCGTAGGGGGGGGGGGGGTCGTCTCGAGGCGCAAATGAGAATTCCTCGGCTGAGCGATCAGTTCGTGAAATGTTCACATTTCGCAAACGTCTCAACTTGGTTAGGGATGCCTATCAAAGAGGCTCATCGATATCGATGAAATGACGGTACTATTGAGAGCGGGTGTAATTGTTTAGACAGACTTAGCTTTGTTATCGAAACTAATTAGGTACAACTTTGTAATACATGCGCGCACTATATTTATTGCTATGATCAAATGGATGAATAACCACCGCCCAAAACGAACTCTAATTGCGAAACCCCTCGACAAATAATAATAATAAATTCTCCAGACTGACACACCAATTACCTAATCCCAAACTAAGCTTATGCTTTTGCTATGGAAACTAGGTGAACGGATAGACATACTTAAGTATGTTTATAATATTATTTAAGAGACATATACTTAAATATACTTGACATGACTGCCTCGTTGGTCTAGTGGTAGCATGCGCCGCCTAAGGACCAAGAGGTCCAGGGTCGGGCCAAAAATTTGTTGCTGGGTATTTCAATATCCAAATTGCTCAGTAACAGCCCGGAGTCAGGAAGTTGGCGGTTTAAGCCGTTGGTCCTGCGCCTAACCTCTCTCCGGTCATGTCGTATTGCCGTCTCACCGGACTATGAGAGTGAAGGAATCTCTATTCCAGTACACCTGTGTTAGCGCACACACTTGTGCAATATAATATCTCCTGTAATATAATATAAACATATTTAAGTATGTCTATCTGGCTATGTGGCTATCATATCAATATCCAAAATCACAGGATTAAATAAATAAATTTAACTATTAATGAATATCCGAAGACATCACATACATTGATCTGACTCCGAGCTAAGTAGCTAGGCACTTGTGGTACGGGTATCAGAATCAACAGTGGTATTACCAATATATACTTAAATATTGGATATTAACACCCAGACACAGAACAAACACAAGCATTCATCACACGAATGTTTGTCCTCGGTAGGGATCGAACCCACAACTCTTGGCGGGGCAGGGTCACTACCGAATGCGCCATCGAGCCAGTCCGGGATTGGCCCCATCAAATACATTTGTCGACAAACGGCACGAGTAACACCTTGACGTCACTAGCCGGAGCGTGGGAGCGAAGCGAATATCTTCGCAAGCGTTAAAATGAAATGTTCGCAATTTGAATATCGCCACCCCCCACTGCCCCCCCCCCCCCCCCCCACGCGACAGCGACAGAACATGTCTTGTGTAATGTGGAGGCTTTGTGTTATGTTATATAAGAGCTGGATTATGATACCACGAGTGTTTAATTAGATTTTTGCTATCTACCCACTTTCTTGAGATTGGCTAAGTATTTCTTGACTTTAAGAGATTATTACGTAATTGTTTTGTCTTCTTCGCATAATTACTTATAGGTATATAATAAATGGAATACTTACTTGAAATTTACTTAAAACACATTTTGCTATTTTAATTCGACAACAACGCGTTTTAAAATGTTACATACATGATTTACTTACGTATTATGTAAGTAAATACAAAGAGCTACATTACTTTACTGATGTAGACTGAATCTGTAATGGATGGTCTAAATTTTTTTTTTAATTCTCTCTCTTTATATAATTACTGTATGGTTCATCTGTCTGTCTGTCTGTCGAATACAATGCGCCAACAAATTTTCATATTTACCGCAGCGCAGTAATGAAAGTTAGAGCGGTGGTAGCTCAATGGTAAGGACACGCGCCTCCTAACCGATGAGTGCGGGTTCAAACCCGGTACGTACCTCTGGATTTTTTAAATCTATATACGTATTTATACCACTAGCTCGACGGTGAGAGAAAAGATCGTGATGAAACCTGCAAATTCAAACAACTTTGGATTTGTAACCATGATCCAAAAATTTACTGGTTCCTCTACATAAGGGTTACGAAGGTCAAATAAGCAGTCGCTTCAATGTAATAACCAGACTCGCTAAATCCTGGATTATGGTCCAAGTCGACCCTGTCTAAGCACGGGACATAAATGGTAATGATAGTTGAGTTGCAGCGCAGTGTCACACTTCTAAGAGCTCACGATCGAGATCTCACAAAATTACCGTTCAAAAGACGTTGTTAAAACAATAATCTCGAGCAAGCCCGCCGCTAGTGTTTGTGGTGTCGCGTCCCGGCGAGGCTTTTAATCTTGACGGCTGTTTGCCTTGCGGTAACCCGCCGGATATTGTCGAGTTAGAAGCCGTGAGAAGAGATGTGGGTTGAGACATGGGAGGGAGCGGTGAGGTGCAAGTGGTGAAATGAAAGCGTTGACAAATTGGTCAGATGAGATCTCATGAAATGCTTGTGATGATGAGATCTAATCTAATGATAAAAGTGCTAAATCAAATGATGAAACTGCTGCCTGAAATAACGGCTGTCTGCTTTGTGGTTAATTCTCTGCTGGATATTGTAATAATAAGTATTACATCTATGGCATTATGGGCGTGATGTTGTGCTTGTTTTTGTTAGTTCTATCACACCTGCAATCCCCTAAGTGTACGTAGAAGCCAAAGCTCTATAAAACACAATAAACACAATAGTAATAATAACTTTATATCCAAAAAGGGTAAGTACATGTTTTAACTTATTATAATGGTCACTGCACTAAGCACAGCTTGTATCGCGGTTGTTGATTTACTTGGAAAAGTGATTAGCACATCGCTTACACAAATTGTTCTCAATACACTTTTCCGGGACATCGGGATACAGAGCGGAAAAACGGCACTTATGATTACGTTAGGGAATTTGTCGCACCCCGTGGTCGCCGCCCTATTAAATAAATAAACGGCATATTTACGAATTGAAATAAATTCTGCGAAAGCACTTTGTCTGGGCCCTTAGACGGCTCCAGACATGTTGGCCTTCCGCAAAGTAGCTGTAATTAAAGCAATACGGCGAAGAGGCCATTGTCTTGCATAAGTTTGTTTGTCAAATTGATTACGGTTTTATAAGAAGAAGACAAAATGATTGTAAGAACAAAAGTATTGCGCTATAAATATATAAATAAATATCAGACTACATCACATACTGATTCGACTCCGAGGTAAGCTTAAGCACTTGTGTTAGGGATATCAGAATCAACAGTGGTCATCATCTTCCTGGATATTTCATATCTATGTACGTATTTATATCACTAGCTAGACGGTGAGAGAAAACATCGTGATGAAACCTGCAAATTCAAACAACTTTGGATTTGTAACCATGATCCAAAAATTGTCTGGTTCCCCTATCTTAGAGTTACGAAGGTCATATCGGTAGTCGCTTCAATGTAATTACCAGACTCGCTAAATCACGTATCATGGTCTAAGCGGCCCCTGTTTAAACACGGGACATAACGTTAGAAAGATAAAGATAATGATAGTTAAGCTGCCAAAAGATAGGTTTTGTCCTAACAGTACGCTATCAACATATTCCAAAGTGTCTTCTGCATTAACACATCTAACGCACTCAAATGATTTAGCGCAATTACTCTTATTCAATATTACGTTCCCGTATAACTTACCAAAAGAATAAACAAACTGTAGGCAAAAACCTTCATTGGAGGCTTCGCAGGCTCGCTACTGTAGCGAGGGCGCCAATCCCGAGCCGCGCAACTGTAGCGAAGGCGCCCATTGGCGGAAACTGTAACACGTCGGGCTCTTCATTAGACTCTCTGGTGGGGTGTGTCGGGGAATTAGGTTTGCTACGCCCTGTAGCGAAGTTAGCTCTTTTAAGGAGCAGGGTTCGTTGGAAGAGAAGGCTTCGCCCACTGTGTAGTATATTTATACTTGTATTGTGTGGAGAGAGGAAGGACATGTGACAAAGAGAGTGATGAGTATGAATGTTAGTGGATGAAGAGGAAGAGGAAGGCCAAATAAGAGATGGATGGATTGTGTGAAAGATGATATGAGTGAAATGGGAGTGGATAGCTTGATGACGGCTGAGCGAGACGTATGGAAGAGGAAGACATGCTGCGCCGACCCCAGATGAACTGGGAGAAGGGCAAGAGGATGATGATGATTGTGTGTAGTGGGCACGGACTAGTAAAAAAGGAGGATTCCGCGCTACTTAATACACGTTTAGGCATGATGCGACTTCTCCGCACCACGCATTTATATAAGTGCTCCAAATTTCCGATATCTGGTATCCCTAAATCACACTCACACTTGCATAAGGGTGGCTTCACGCTGTAGTAAGACAGCGAGGAGTCCTTAGTTTTTTGTGTAATTCGTAATCGTCGTATAAATTACATGGAGTAAGTCGAAAATTTCAAATAAATAGACACATGTGTTTCATCTATCTATCTTTTAAATTTATTTTCTGTTACAACCTTTTTTAAGTTACAAAAGGTAACTTGTAAGCTGTTCATACATACATAACATCACGCCCATAATCTCCGAAGGGGTAGGCAGAGTCAAAGAGACAGCAGGCCCCTTTAACCACATTTAGCCTGAAACAAAACTGGGCTGGGTTAGATGGAAAATTGTGAAAAACTGGCGACAAGTGGCCAGCCCGTCGCCTACACAATCACACACCCAAAACCCGATACACCATTAGTCGTCTTCTACGACATACTAGGCAAGAACCACAGTTGGCACATACTTTTTAAGTCCCAGACCAACATAGGACAAATTCTCAATTGATGAAAGTAGGAAAATGCTGTGGTCTTAATAAAATAGGAGCAACGCAAGCTAGTCGTCAATTTATAGACATATTATACCTATATGTTAATATGCAACGCTGCATTGCATAATATACCACGTCCAAGATAACGTGAAATGCACCGTACTATCATACATATAAGGCTTGCAATCCAGGCACCATTGCCTAAGGTTTCAACCAATTCCCATAAGGCAAATGGCCCTCAATTTCTTCCTTGCGGCCGGACCACCGGACAAATAGGTTTGGTCGTAAAGAAGCCGAAAAAGCGCAAAAAGAGCGAACGCGCCAAACGCCCCGTCAGCCTGTCCGCGCGCGTAAATCGCTCCTCTATCCAAAACAAATGCCGTTTGTAGTCCGGGCGGCGACGCAAGATTGTGGTTTATTTAATATACATAATATTATGTGCACTAGTTAGACTAATTTGATATTCAGGGCCGTCTTCAACCTACTGTAGGCCGTGGGCATATAACTAAATAATTATGTTTTTCCGTGATAGATGTCGGCAATCCATTAGTAATTTAGGAACTAGGGCGCCCTCTCGATCGAGGGGCCCTGGGCAAGTGCCCAGAGGGCCCATAGGGCTTAGTGATATTTAAGTGTGTCTAAGTGGAACGTCAACCGCCCGGACTATACCACTGGCAGTAGACGAATGCTGTGTCAAAGCTACTAACGCTTGCCGCTGCCCGCTACGATGGAATTAAGTGGATAAGACTTTGGTGTCTGAGAAAATTTTGTCAACTTTGCATACAAAACGGCTGAAACTATTCTGCGATGGAGCTTCAGTAAGCTGAACGATGTTAAAAGGTTTTTTTTTATAATTTAGTTAGATAAATAAGTACGAACATTTATATTCTTCACAAGGATTTGTAATTGTGTAGGCGACAGTTTAGCCGCTTGTCACTGCTTTTTCACAATTTTCCATCAAACCCAGCCCGGCTTTATTTTTGGCTGAATGTGGTTGAAGGGGCATGCTGCCCCTTTGACTCTGCCTACCCCTTCGGGGATTATGGGCGTGATGTTATGTATGTATGTACAAGGATTTTACAGCCGTAGTCTTTATAGATTTGGAAATAGGCACATTAGATGTGCTGTTGGCCTAGCGGTCTTTAGTTAGGAAGACCTGGACTTTTTCTACCAAGCCTTATTCTAGTACCTGCCCAGAACTATGTTGGGATATTTAATGTGAACGACACAGCTTTATTAATAACAAGCAGCGCCCCGCGGTTTTACCCGCGTAGTTGCCGTTCCCGTAGGCAATTTTTGACTGGCTCGATGGCGCATTCGGTAGTGACCCTGCCCCATGCGCCAAGAGTTGTGGGTTTGATCTCCAGCCAGAGCAAACAATTGTGTGATGAATACTTGTGTTTGTTCTGTGTCTGGGTGTTAATATCCAATATTTAAGTATATATTTGCAATACCACTGTTGATTCTGATATCCGTAACACAAGTGCTTAAGCTACTTAGCTCGGAGTCAGATCAATGTATGTGAGGATATTTAAAAAAAATTATAATAATAAGGGGATAAAATATAGCCTATGTCACTCCCTGATAAAGAAGCATACCATTAATGAAATAATTTTTCAAATCGTTTTTTTAAGGTTCAATCGTTCAAATTTAAAGTTTCGGAGCCTATTCAATGCAAACAAACAAACAATCGAATCTTTCCTCTTTATAATATTAGTATCAGACAGTCAAATACAGCCATGTCCACACTGGCGAGCGCCCGGCCGCGTCTTCTTTTTGCGGCGTGACGGACGGCGCCGCGTCAGCGGGCGGCACGTGACGCATGGCGCTGCGTTTGAGCCGGACTGGGCTTGCGGTCAAATGGCTGCCGCCTAGTGGACGTTTTGGGGCAGTTTTTGCACGGACTAGTAAAAAAAGAAGGATGTCATACTATAGCGTGAAGCCACGTTTATGCATGTGAGTGAGATACTTATGGATACCAGTTAACGGATATATGTCAATTGGAGCACTTATTATGTCAATATGTGACGTAAGTTGCTTGTCAAGGTGGAGCACCTGAGGAGCTTCAATGTCTAGTAAGTGGCGCGGAGTCCTTCTTTTTTTTACTAGTCAGTGAGTTTTTGCTGTATTTTCACTAGTACAACACTACTACCGAAAATACAGATAGTACTGAGCATCTGCATTTGACGACTTAGGTGTTCCTTTGAAACCTAAATAAGTAGGTACAGAATATTTTGACTGCAAGATGGTTATAGCATTAACCATGATCCAAAAATTGTCTGGTTCCCCTATCTTAGGGTAACGAAGGTCAGACCGGCGGTCCCTTCAATGTAATTACCAGACTCGCTAAATCCTGGATCATGGTCTAAGCGGACCCCCTCTAAGCACGGGACATAACGCTAGGAAGATGATGAAGATGGTTATAGCTAAGCACACTGACGGACAGGTGGGACTCGCCAATTCTGAGGCATTGGATGCGTCTCCACGCCGCATAGCGGGGACGGTTTTCCTGGTGGTGAGTCCTGCATTGTTGTCAGTTAGGCACTAGATACTTACTGACCCCCTTTTTTGTTTTGTTTATTTTTATTATCCTACTAACAAAAAATAATAATATGGACCAATGTATGTTGCATTAGTTGTCTGAAATAAAAGGTTTTATTTTATTTTTTTATTTTTTTATTTTATAGCATGTGTCAAGATTTGTCGAAGTTCGGGATGTCTGAAAAGCAGTTGTGGTTGCCTACGCGCTTGCAAGCGGTTTTCACACATGGTCGCGGACCCTTCGTGGGTTTTGTTGCGGATGCTCCGCGCCTGTGGTTTAAGGGATGAGACACACCGTAGGTTCCCCGTCAGGAGTAAGCCTCCGACATATGCAACAATTATACCTATTTAGTGTTTCGAAAAGCCGTTGATTTGTATATCGCGGCGTCAATTTATGCAAAGACAGGAAACAATAACCTCAAGTCTTCATATAAGTTCGGTTTGATTGAATAATATGTGAATAATTCATCAACTCGGACCATAGGCCTACGGCCCATTTGCAAAATCAAAATGATATTAAAATTGCATTCGTCAACACGTCCCACGTTACGATCGATGTGGATAAAGGTACAATTATAAGTAAATGTGTAAGTGTTGAAATAATAATAAATAATATGTGTAGGTTATAATTTTTTTATTCATACAATGTTTATGATGACTGGCTCGATGGCGCATTCGGTAGTGACCCTGCCCCATGCGCCAAGAGTTGTGGGTTCGATCCCCATCCAGGACAAACATTCGTTTGATGAATACTTGTGTTTGATCTGTGTCTGGGTTTTAATATCCAATATATAATTATATATTTGTAATATCTACCACTGTTGATTCTGATATGCGTAACACAAGTGCTTAAGCTACTTACCTTGGAATCAAATCAATGTATGTGATGTAGTGTGATATTTATTTATTTATTTATTCATACTAATATCACAAAATACTATTTCACCCTTTTTAAAATTAATAAATTATTATGGAAAACACAATTAATTTAAATACTTATTTGAATTTTTTGATATGATGTTTTATTTGATTTTGGGCAATATTGATATTAAGGTTCTACTTAGTTGAAACAGATTCATTATAAATTTGAATTTACCTAAATGCTATATTTCCTCGATTTTTGGCTAAGTATGGTCTAAGGAGCTCAGTGATCCTTGGACTCTGCCTAACCCTTCAGGGCATGTGGGCTACTACTACTGGCTACGAAACCAAGGGTTGCGGGTTCGAATCCCGCTAAGGGCAAATGTTTCGTGTGATGAAAATTGACATTTGTACTCGAGTCATGGATGTTTATAAAAGTATTTAAGTATGTCTATCTGTTCACCTAGTAGCCATAGCACAAGCTTAGTTTGGAACTAAGGAATTGGTGTCAGTCTAGAGAATTAAAACTGAAAATTAATTGTCCAAAAGCGTATCTAACTTATTTGCCCTGCGTTCACTATAAATATACCAAAAAGCAAATGAACTTAAATCGAGATCAATACTCGAAATGTTCACACAAACCGATCACAACTCCACCCTTCGCCAAACGTCAAGAGCAAACTGTTTAATCTCGAATTAAAAACCCTTTCACGCTAGCCCAAGCCAATTAGTTCGTATGCCAAAGAGCATCCGTATACCATCCTTATTAATTTGGAATAAGGTTTATAATCGCATGCGGCATACATGTTGTGCCACGCGACTGCGGCGAAACGCGTGTCGGTGAGAAATTGACTGAAGATTGAGCGAAGTGATTCAATTAGGATTAAAATGTATTTGTGAATTGGTATTAATGATTACAGTCTATGAATGAAATAGTTAGGGCACCTATTTCGCTCCTTTTTGTGACTAGATTTATTTCAATACTGAGTCTGTTAATGTGACATTTATTTTGATTGTTTCTAGGGTCTGCAATGAATTAGGTAAACAGCGACCTAGGCCTAAGTAAAAATACCGTTCGGTAGTAGGTACCTAATGTCGAGAATATTTTCTTAACAAGAACATTCTAACTAATAATAATTAGGATCTATAAATGCGAATGTTGTAACTAATAAAAGGATCTTAAAAAATATTTTACTAATAGAAAGGTACATCTATACTAATATTACCTATAAAGAGGAAAGATTTGTATTTTTTTTTGTATCTTTGTGTGTGTGTATGTTTATAATGAATAAACTCAAAAACTACTATGCCGATTTCAAAAATTCTTTCACTATTGGAAATCTACATTATCCGGAAGTAACATAGGCTATATTTTATCTCTATATTCCTACAGGAACGGGAACTATGCGGGTGAAACCGCGGGACGCTGCTAGTACATTATAAACGAGTAACATTAGCTATAGGTAGGTACTTTATCCCCGTATTCCCGCGGGACCGGGCATTACGGTTACAAGCGGGGTGTTGCTAGTAAATGCATTTTTTTTCGTGATGATGATGATGATGAAATACCTATGATGATGATGATTTATATGTTCATAAAAATAAAAGTGTTAATCTACTTCCATTGCCGTCTGTAGGTACTTCAAATGGTAACAACATTTCATTTGTGTCTAATTGTAACATTATTGTATTTTAGTGCCAAATAACGTTTGTTAATTAATTTAAATAAATTAAATTAAATATAAAAAGGCAACTATACGTGGTAGGTACGCCAGCATGTGTAGGTATTCGTTTAAACCATTTCATTGCTGATTACCTGAGATAAAATAGTTGAAATGAAGTAACTAGGTATTTTCTTTATAATTCGAAATTTCATGTTATTAAAGTCAATTAAGTAGGGGTAGTTAAAAAATTTAAGTAGGGGTAATGAGAAGATAAGATACAAATTTAAAGATAAATTTCTATGTTAACCCACATGAAGTTTTGAGGAATGTTTTTTTAGTTTGTGAATAAAAAAATATTAAATATATACTTGAGCTACCATCTGGTGGTGAATAGTGCCGTTCTATTGCATCTATTATAATATGGAATTAAGCATAGTCATATAGGACTTAAAACGTTAAGATTCAAAGTACAATTAAATATTGCCACTTGTCAAAAGATGGCGTTAACGTCCAATGGTTTGTTATTTTATTAGCATTAAATAGGTGACTTACTATTTTACTCGAGAACTACTCTCTACTCTCTGCCATATACCTACAAGCGTAATAATTGATCAACAAGTAATAAATAAATACTAGTTGTGCCATCTAGCGGTAAGCAGCGAAATCAAAATACACATGTATAGACTGACAAGTTTGTAAGGCTCTCCCATTATGGCAAAATAGTTATACATAAAAGTCTCAATAATAATGAACAGATGGCGCTATAAGGTCTTTATACTGAAATTGTTTTTATGTAAGTACTTGTACATTCAAATCATTTTGTCACGAGGAATCAAATTATCTCGTTACGTTCTTGTGACTGATGATGTTAAATAAATCAAATTCTCTTTGCGAATGACCTCATCGAATCCATAGATATTAGAACATGACATGTGTGTAATAAATACGAACGTAACTCTTGTCTGTCTGTTACTTTATCAAGCCTAAACCACAAACCGATTGTAATAAAATTAGCATAACATAACATCACGCTCATAATCCCCGAAAGGTAGGCAGAGTCAAAGGGGCAGCAGGCCCCTTCAACCATATTCAGCCAAAAATAAAACTAAACAGGGTTAGATGGAAAATTGTGAAAAAGTAGTGACAAGGGGCTAGCTCGTCGCCTACACAATCACATACCCAAAATCCGATATACCATTAGTCGCCTTTTACGAAATGCTAGGCAAGAAACCATTTTTAAGTCCCAAACCAATATGAGACTAACTAATAGTAATAAAATAAGTTGAAAGCTTTAATCCCAAAAAGAACGGGAGCTAGCTTTATTCTAGAAACAAAATCTTTATACCTACATACGTGATATGTAATAGAAAAAATCCTCGCGGTCGAGCCCGCGCGGGTACAAGCAATATTGTGCTCTTAAATATACGACATATAGATACACGTGCCTAGCTATCATAGAGATGTAGATATCATTTACGATTGAAGTTACTATCGTTACTTTATAGGCGATAAGATTTATTAAAAGCAAAAGAAGATGGTTTAAAACCCATATCGTCGTTGAAGTTCTAACACCACGTAAGTCACTTTTTGGCCATTTTGACATTTTGATGCCATTGGCTAGAGAATCGGAAGACGCATCGTTTCTGCTAATCAGAAACAAGACATCAGCCAATAGAAACTCTTGAAATTAAGAAATTGCATCAACACGGAATCCATCAAATCGGCGTAATATTTAGAAACAGCACGTAAGTCACGTTTAGTTCATAGTGTGGAACATACAGCCCGGTAGCTCCTTACAGTTAATGGAATAAAGGTAGGAAAATATCATTATATTATTAAAAGTTTGTACTTTTCCTTTATTTAGATATTCCTACCCTGTAACTTTGATATTTTTATATTGATATAAGCTTATTTATGTTAGTTAATGCTATGTAAAATTAGTGAAATGACTTCAGTGGTGTTGCTCTAAGGCCCATCAGGAGTTACGTGGTGTTTTAATGTAACGGTTTTTTGGTTTTCCCATCGATCATATTTTAAATTTTAAGTTAAATAGTTAACATTTAAGTAACATAAAATTTAAAATATAATTTCCCGTTGTAATTAGTTTAAGTAGGTTATACACTGATTTGGTAATGAATAATTAATTCGGTTTAATTTTCAGAAAAAAGAATCAAAATGAGCAGTAACGAGGATGAAATTTAAACTTTGCAAAGAATTAAAAATTAAGGCACCCCCGAAAAACGTAAAACAAAAATCAGTTACCCAAAATACTATATACCCAATTTCAAACATTGAAAGTTTGGATCTAAATAATTTACCTATTCTAATATTACATAACAATGAAAATACAATGTCCCATGTTGGTCTGGAACTTGGCCCATGTTGATCTGGGACAAAAAAAAAGAATGTGCTAACTGTGGTTCTTGCCTAGCATGTTGTAAAAGGCGCCTAATGGTTTACAAGCTTTTGGGTATGTGTCTGAGTAGGCGATGAGCTAGCCACTTATCACTCCTTTTTCACAGCTTTTCATCCAAGCCAGCCCACTGTCCCGTGTTGGTCTGGGACTTAAAAAGAATATGCTAACTGTGGTTCTTGCCTAGCATGTCGTAAAAGACGACTAATGGTATATCGGGTTTTGGGTGTGTGATTGTGTAGGCGACAGGTTAGCCGCTTGTTACTGCTTTTTCACAATTGTCCATCTAACCCAGCCCAGCTTTATTTTTGGCTGAATGTGGTTCAAGGGGCATGCTGCCACTTTGACTCTGCCTACCCCTTCGGGGATTATGGTCGTGATGTTATGTATGTATGTATAAAAATACAACTCTTTCCGATCTAGTTACTCAGACTTCACCACAAATTTTAACAGAAGATCTTTAAAATATAATTGCCGAAAATGTAATTATTACATCGGGGGAAGGTCGAAGGTCTTTATCGATAATAACAGAAGAAGTTATAGAAACATCTATGATACAAGAATCAGATGAACTGCGTGAAAACCAAACACGATTATTATCGTCAGAAGAAGTAAGCCGAGTAAGCCGAGAAAGTACCTGAAGAAACTACTTCTACCTGAAGAAACTACTACTACCCGAAGAAACTACATTTTTTAAGAATTTAATTTTGTTTAATAATATAATTATGTTAAATATTGAAACAGTATAATTATCTATGTTTATGTGATTTGGTCAATTAGTAACGATTTCCTCAAGTATAAAGTAAATTTATGAATCATTATTATTTAATAGGGTAAATGTTTAAATACATTTAATATGTAGTTATTATGTTAAATACATAAAAATACTGTTGGATTTTAATAAAATAAATTAATAAATACAACATTTTTGTTATTTATTTCCCTAGAAAATAACGTAAGTCATGTAAATTTTTGATATTAAAGTGACAACACAACGTATGTCATTACATTTGGATTAATAACTATTTTTTATAAATAGTTAATGATTCTACACTAAATAGAACTATAATTAAGTATACACAAATAGTAAATTTGTATTATTACATTATCTAAACAAATTTACGCGATTTTTTCTCTCTCCTGAAAAGTTGCTATTTTTGACATCCGTGGTGTTAGAACTTCAACGACGATATACTAGTATCGACAGCAATGAAATTTTTGACTGCCTCGATGGCACATTCGGTAGTGACCCTGCCCCATGCACCAAGAGTTGTGGGTGCAATCGCCACCCAAGACAAACATTCGTGTGATGAAAACTTGTGATTGTTCTGTGTCTGGGTGTTAATATACAATGTTTAAGAATATATTTGTAATACCACTGTTGATTCTGATATCTGTAACACAAGTGCTTAAGCTACTACCTCGGAGTCAGATCAATGTATGTGATGTCGTCGGATGTTTATTATTTAGTTTTTAAAATTACCAACGGGCACGGACTAATAAAAAAGGAAGGACTCCATATTGTCATACTATAGGGTGAAGCCGCGTTTATGAATGTGTGAGTGAGATACTAATAGATACCGGATATCGAATATCTGTCATTTGGAGCACTTATTATGTCAATGTAAGACGTAAGTTGCGTGTCAAGGTAGCTGCTGAGGAGCTTCAATGTTAGTTAGTGGCGCGGAGTCCTTCTTTTTTTACTGGTCCGTGCCAACGGGTTATCTTTCGACTTTGATAGTGCGACTACGTAATATTACAAACATTTTTAGCCATCTCCATTAGTTAGCACGATTAGTTTACTTACCTACATGGATTACAATGTACATAGTTTGGGCCTATTTAACATAACACGTATTAACCGGTGTTTGGACATTTGCAAACAATTTAAATACTTATGTAACCCAGAGTAAAGTTGATGTTTAGGTAGTTAAGTGATGTCTCTATAGAAGAATGAAAGATAAAAGCGTATTTACATTACTATGTTACATAACTGAGAATGGCGATCCTTTTTAGATAAAATACGTTCAAATCATTTTGTCACGAAGAATCAAATTATCTTGTTACGTTCTTGAGACTAATGAATTGCGTTAAATAAATCAAATTCTCTTTGCCAATGACCCCATCGAACCCATAGATACTAGAACATGTGTAATAAATACGAATGTAACTCTTGTCTGTCTGTTACTTTATCAAGCCTAAACCACAAACCGATTGTAATAAAATTAGCATAACATAAAAGCACGCCCATAATCCCCGAAGGGTAGGCAGAGTCCAAGCAATAAACTCTCTAAACCACATTCAGCCTAAAGTAAAATGTGGAAGAGGCGAGTGAGGTGTGTAAGGATCGTGCCATATGGCGTTCGGTTCTCTCTGCCTACCCCGCTAGGGAAGTGGCGTGAAGTTTAGTTAGTTAGTAATTTCATAATAACTGACTGACACACCAATTCCCTAGCTCTAAACTAAGCTTATGCTTGGGATATGGATACTAGGTGGAGGGATAGACCTCCTTAAGTTAATGTTCATCACACCGAATATTTACCCCTAGCGGGGTTCCAGGAAATAATATTATTTAGCGTTGTATCACGTTCTTAGTGAGAATTCGTTTGGGCCACGCGTTTAGACCATAATCCTGGGTTCAATTACTTTTTTTTTTCAAAATATTCTATAGCCTATGTTAATCAAGGATAATGTAGTCTTCTAACGATGAAATAATTTTTAATATCGGTTTAGTAATTTTAAGTTTATTCTTATGTATTATTCTTATATATTATTATTACATACATACATACAAATCTTTCCTCTTTAAAATAATAGTGTCGAAGTGAAAAATAAAAATATATACAAATACTTATAGCACAAAATTAAATTGCCTACCCTTTAGTGATGACAGCGAGAGGGAGAGAGAGAAAAGGGGCAATAATGACACGGTAACTATGTATATTCGTCTCTAGCTGAAATGTTTAAAATCCAGAATCTTTTAACACGATTTTCCAGTAACTAGTTTTTGGTATTGTGCCAAATTTGGAAGTAAGTAATTAATTAATTCGGATACTCTTGGGCTCTAATTAGCGTTTAATATATAGATACCTATAGTTACACATATTTGGTAGTAATCTAGTCAAAGTGAAAGTATAAAACAGGCAATCTTGAATACAATTTTACTTTAATGTTATGCATAAAAAAAAATAACAATAAATGTATGAAAGTTTTTAACTAGATTTTAAAATAGTATCTGATCAGAGGCTATTGACTCGCGATAAGACTGACAGATGAGTGATCACAGCTTCTGATTATAGAATTTTTGAACAAAAGAGAAGGTTAACGACCTTAATAAATAAAAATACATAAATATCCGACAACATCTCATATATTGATTTGACTCCGAGTTAAGTAGCTGAAGCACTTGTGTTTCAACTAAATAGTTGCTTAAATATCAAATAAATACAATAAAATACAATATCACAAAGTTTAAATAGGTACTTAAATTAATTGTGTTTCCATAATAATTGATTAATTTTAAAAAGGGTGAAGTAGTATGCTTTCTATAGTAGTAGTATGAATAAATACATATCAGACTACATCACATACATTGATCTGACTACGAGATAACTAGCTTTAGCACTTGTGTTACGGATATCAGAATCAACAGTGGTATTACATATTTACGCCAGACACAGAACAAACACAAATATTCATCATACGAATGTTTGTCCTGGGTGGAGATCGAACCCACAACTCTTGACGCATAGTACCTATAGGATCGCTACCAAACTTGACTGGCCCGTTGGTCGAGTGGTCAGAGACCCTGGCCACGAATCCAAGGGTCGCGGGTTCGAATCCCGCTAGGGGAAAATGTTTCGTGTGATGAACATGGACATTTGTACTCGAGTCATGGATGTTTATAAACGTATTTAAGTATGTCTATCCGTTCACCTAGTATCCATAGCACAAGCATAAGCTTAGTTTGGGACTAGGGAATTGGTGTGTCAGTCTGAAGAATTTATTTATTTATTTATTTAAATGCGCCATCGAGTCAGTCAAGTTAGACCTTATAGTGACAAAATATGATGAGCCATTGCCGTTACAGATATATCATAAGTCGCCTTTTACGACATGCTAGACAAGAAACACAGTTAGCACATTATTTTTAAGTCCCAGATCAATATGGGACAATGGGCTGGGTTAGATGTAAAATTGTGAAAAATGCAGAGAGTATTAGAATAAAAAAAGCCGTAGAGAACATTGTACAGATGCGTTCATTTTAGTGACGAAAACACATTCGTTCATGAACTCTAAATCCATAAATGTTCAAATAAATAAACTTGTATTCGCAACTCAAACATCTATTTCATCGGACATCTTACACTATCTGTAAAAGCACTCGGTGAATTACACCTTAGCCTTGGTCACCTATCCTGTGTCCAATCTCAGCAAGAGTCGCTTGACTTTGCGATCCGCCATTGAAAGCGGATTTCCTGTTCATTACCACGTCGGGATGACGCCGCGTGCGGTGCTGTCAGTCAACTGTCATGGCCGCCTCGCCACTGATAAATAACTGACACGGTATAAAAAATTGTCACTTTTCATGCTTTAACTACATCATCGTGCTGGGAAGTTTTTTATTTGTGTCTCTGTCGGTCTACGTTTTGGAGAGGAGGATAGAAAATTAAACATTTGCGTTACTGTGGTAGTGTGCTCGTTGGATATAAACTTGCAAATAACGTAGGTACTGTACCTACGTCATTTGGAATGGATTGGCTTCTTCTCGGTATAATCAAATTTTGGAATTGTTGGTTACTAGAGCGTACTGTAGAGCTTGTATGAAAAGGATCATAAATGTTGAAGAGGCGAGTGAGGTGTGTAAGGATCGTGCCATATGGCGTTCGGTTCTGCCTACCCCGCTAGGGAAGCGGCGTGAAGTTTAGTTAGTTAGTTAGTTAGTTTTGGTTACTATTGGCAGTTGTAGGGTTTTACCCTGTTATCCTGTTGAGTTGCGGAACCCTAACATAGATTTATCTTAACAACCGCAATCTCTTAAGGGGTATGCGAAGTCCAAGGAGCAGTTAGACCTTTAACCATTTTTAGGTAAAAATATAGATACAAAAAAACTACAAACTTAAATCCAAAACCTCGGAAGCCACTCAATTTCGACCCCCAGTTGATAGGGGTTGATTTGTTGCAAATGACCTCCAGAACGACCCTTTTTAGGTGATTGGCTGAATTACCAGTCACTATTATTATATGACATAAATAAATAAATATAAATATAAATATCCGACGACATCACATACATTGATCTGACACCGAGGAAAGTAGCTTAAACACTTGTGTTACGGATATCAGAAACAACAGTGGTATTACAATTACATACTTACAGACACAAAACAAAGACAAGTATTCATCACACGAATGTTTGTCCTGGGTGGGGATCGAACCCACAACTCTTGGCGCATGCGGCAGGGTCAATACCGAACGCGCCATCGAGCCAGTCATGATATGACATGATAAAATTCTTTCGTGTTTTTCATATGTACGTAACTAAACAGATATACAATGCGAAAGTGGATGGAGGTAGGAGCCGCGGAAGGCCCATGCTCACCTACCACGACCAGATTGGTCGTGTATTAACAGAAGGTGATGTTAGGAGTCATAAAAACCGTGGCTGCAGCCGAAGCGCTCGGGAAGCTTCTCCCCAATATAGGGGGCCCAGGCGCGGCATGTCGCCGGCTATTCACTGGAGTAGTTCGCTCAATGGCGCTCTATGGCGCACCAATATGGGGAGAAGCCTTGAGTTCCCGAATCGTACCCCTGCTGCGATGACCCCAGCGGGTCGCACTCAGGGCAGCTAGAGCGTATAGGACGGTATCCCATACCGGCGCCTCCTTGCTGCCAGTCCGCCATGGGAGCTGGAGGCTGCGGGCCTTGCCAAGGTCCATCGCAGACGTGTCG